>CAKAEH010001998.1:0-19102 GCA_916381525.1 Cercopithifilaria johnstoni
CACATTAGCCCGTCGTATGGGTAAAAATTGTACGAAGTGCCTTATTCATTAACAAAGATTTTGTTAATATGTATAGAATGTGTTTATTTCTTCACAAATGATGTACATTGTTAATATGTATAAAATGCTATATATAACTTTAAAGTTTAAAACGACTTAAAATTTGCAAAAATGAAAGAGAAATTACCTAGACAAAGAAGTGATGGAAGCAGAAGTAGCAGGGAAAGGGGGTTCTTCTGGTAAAATCGATTTATAACCTCCAGAATCAATCAAAGATCTATAAGCATTGTTTTCTGATCCTGACTGTGCACGGTTACGCTCTATATCGCATGTGTTAACATTAGCCGAAATAGCTTTTAACCATCTGTAATGAATCTGAATGCTAATAATAAAAACACGTAACAAATAATAATGTTACGAGAATGGATAAACACTATTTCGGAAAACTGTAGGCAAGTAAAGGCCGGTTAATTTTCACTTTAGCTTTGGAGTAAAAAGAAATCTAGAACAGAGTAAATCTAAAATTGGTCATATATCACCATGTACCGAAGAGGAAGAAAAGGAGTGCAAAATTTAGTTAAAGGGATTCAGAAATGAAAAAAAAACTGAAGAAAACTTTTCTTTTCTCGAACTTCCTGGTCACAAGATAATTCAATAACGTATTCAATCTTATTATTTTATCATGTCCACCCTGATTTTTTCAAATGTTACATTTTTTACAACACGTTATTACACCGATAAATGCTATAAATCTATAAAATAGTGGTAAATTTGGAAGTAATGATAAATTGCAGCAGACATTTTTTTTCACTAATCCAAATATTAATCACTTGCCTAATTTGGAAAATTTAAAAAAAGTTCGTAATATTTATAATATTACCCACCTAAGAAAATTTACGGTTGTAATATTTAATTTTTTTTTGGACTTATTTTTAAGAATTAAATACTAGGACTTATTATTGTAGCCCTAATTCTGACTTCTCCTAAGATTTAACGAATTATTTTGAATTTCACCTACTCATGAAACTCACAACTGGAAAAAAATGATTATTCCCCATTTAATCAGATTTCATTAATTTATTTAATTAGAAAAATTACCAAATAACTTCTTGACAAATACTACCATTTTTATTAACATGATATACAACTGTTTGTTTATAGATGTTCTGAGGCAGTTTCTTCGTTTTTCTTTATAGATTTTTTGTTAAGAATGCTGTTCTTTTCTGTTAAAGATGTAATGTTCCATTTCACTTCATGTTCCTCAATTTCATATGATAGGAAAGTAACACACTTTTGTTCCTGTCGTTGTCGTATTCTTTTCTGTGCACCAGAAGGTTGTCTATGTAACATGTGGCCGTCAGCTTGAGCAATATGAGCTGGTGAACGTGTTGACTGAAAAAATATGTTCGTGGATTTCGAAAATTTACAACCGGTAGCGCTAAAGGTAAACAGAATAAAAGGATGGTCTATAGCATGGCTCTTAGTAATTATAACCGGTGACTTAGACTATGGCACAGTTCTGAAATGAGTTTCGAATTTGGAAACAATGTCCTGCTTCTTACAAAATGAATGGAATTTAAAATTCTTATTTAAAGATATACACTTTAACAAGCATGGCGGAATGTATAAAAAATTTTTAAACTTTAAAAAAGTTAAGTGTTCTGGGTAAAGCGAATCGCATGGAGAGATGATGGTAATTAACATTGAAAGGTTTCATGGACATTCCCAAATACTGCTAATTGAAGTTCCAATCAAAAAATTATTCGAGTTATTCATATTGATATTCTTTTAAATGTATTGCTTGAAATGGAATTCATCCTGTGGAAATGGTAGGACAAACGATATATATATATATATACATACTGCTTAAATGTAACACTTATCACAGAGCACAAAGTTTTCTAATAAGTTTTATATTCATAATTAAGTTTACTCATTTTTTCCATATTTCAATAACATCGTTAACTTCGTACTTCGAGTTACGGGAGCCTTGAATTTTTACTTATCGAAACAAACTTTCAGAAGAAAATTTTGAGCTTCTTAGTTTGAAATTTTAAAGTTGTCCCTAAATCAAAATATCAGATTGATAATTACTATTTACATCAACCTCACATTATCAAGCCCTTATTTAACTACTTCCAGCGCTAGAGACTACAATCGAAGATATTTATAAAACCTCCAACTGTCCATAGTAAGTTTTTATCATAAATCCTCTACTTCATTAAATACTAACGGAGAAATTATGCGAGCTTTAACGTTCCAAAAACGAAACAAAGGATAGAAGTTCTTAGAGACCGATAATTTCATATGAGAATTTCAAAAAATTGCTAATCACTTCGAAAACAGCAGCATTATACAAACACATGCAAGCATATGCCATACTCAATGGATTGTTTTCTCTTTTGAAAAAACATTATTTTTTACTTCAAATGAAAATGAACTTTATCGAAGCTACCGAAGGAATTTCAATTTCCAAATCGTTTATCAATGATAAAGTATTTCTGTTAACAAAAATTGAACTTATTCTAAAAAATCAATTCTGAAAAGCAAAGCAGATTTCCTATAATTAACAGCAACATTTATCAGAAATATGCATAAATATAATCACTTAATCTTTTTTTACTTTTAGAACTTATAACTTGCAAACCTGTTGCAACTGTTCGAAGATTTTCTTACTTGCCACACGATTCTTGTTTGCCAATGTTAATGGATCGCCATTATCACCATACTTCATTTCAAGCATTGTTCCAGTATCTAATCATTTGTTAGTATCTCTGCAAAATACAAGGTTTCTGAGAGAGAAATAAATAAAACGAAATCTTACGCAAAAATTACTGTCCCGTTTCTAAACCACAAAAATGAATTTAATATCATTCCGTGAAGCGAATAATGAATGATAAAATAACATACTAACTCCTATGGTCATACCGTTCATTATCATCCGAAATATTAGTCAAGTGTTTAAAACTGTAGCTGATAATTCCAAACATATTTTTGAGCTAAATGTGCATGGGCAACACAAAAATGAGAGAAGAGAGCAGCTGTCAAGAAATCAATGTTGTAATTTTCACGAGTTATGTGAGTACAAGATTATTCCATTAAAGTGATCCAATCAGGATGAGTAACTAGCCGGAAGAAATGAATTTTCTCCTCCAATATGAATATGAGAAGTTTTTTTGTGCAAAGAAATGAATTCTAAGGTGATTACTGATTGAGAATAGGAATGACCAATGGTCATAAAATAAAAATGTAAAGCTTAGAAAGAGGTAATATTATCCTGTGATAGAAAATGTTCAATTTTACTATATTATTATTGGCTATCAGAGAATGTTATTTGAATAAATTAATCACATTCATTAATTGTTCATATAAATTATTACGCATAAAGCATAAAGTAAATGATTAGGACAGACAGATGGTACATCTCATAATGCGACCAGGTGTGAAATACTGCGAACACATAGACAGGTAGACAGACACATGGACACATGCACACACAACCTCTTTACAAACTCGAATCTGATCGAATCTTATCGACTGCAACAATCTGTCGCCTAACGAAATGCATTGTTATATAAATGTATATACATGTGTGTGTGTGTATGTGTGTATGTGTGTGTATGTGTGTGTGTGAGGTGTGTATGTGCGGTGTGTGTATGTATGGCGCAAGGGTGCAGAGGTAGTGCATAGCCTTGTGTTTCGTGCACAGAGCGAATGCAAATTACTTGTCATCCATATATCACAGACTGTGTACATATGTGTATATGTGTGCGTGTGTGTATGTGTGCGTGTGTATGGATGTATCTCAGCTACCAATATGGTCAGGGAAGAACGAAGATACCAAGCGACTTATGCGCACAATTTACCATCTGCTACTCCTCTATTTTATTGACGTTGGATGAGAGGTTTTTGTGATGGACAATGAAACCGTCCACTCATTCATTTAACCAACCATTCCAAGGTCTTCTTTACAACTTCCAACAATTCTTTTACAATAATTGTAAGCCGTAATTTAGGCATTTTTAACAGAAATTAAAAAGGTAAGGGGATGTTGTCATATTGGAATAGATATGTTACGAGCCATGCTAATATCGGTGACTATTATTATCTCTAAGTAACGATTAAAGAGAGCAATACTAAGGCTTGTTCTAATCCCTATATCATTTCATATCCATAATTAGCTAGCATTATAGCATTCATATTCTTGAAATGTTCAATTCAATGATTTCTTGTTATAGACATTTTTTATAATTTCTGTTCTCCTATCTTTCACGTTTTCAAAAAGATTTATAATGACAGCTTTAGCGTTGGAATGTGAATTGTAACAAATCGATTACCTATTTGAACTTTATATAAATGAATTTTGATCCCGAAAAGGCTAGATAGACATGACTGGACAGTAATAAATCGATGGCCGATGATAATTCTCAAAGGTCACAACTTTCTCTTGTGACATTAATATATGAGAAATTTCTACATAAATTTTGTCAAATGAGTAACATTCAGACAGCTGTTCTGGAAGCGTAACCATATCATGTCAGAATCTGAAATTCTTATGAATCTCAAACTAGAAATATGAAAGTGAGTGACATCACCGATAACGACTGCTACTATTATTCGATTCAATAAGAATGATTTTAAAAGATAATAACAATGAATTCTAGAAATTTTAAACAAAGGCATTTTAGTCGCACTTCCTTAAAATAGTACTGTTAAAATAATTTTGCAATAAAATTTGCTTACTGATTGCAATTCTAATTTTACCAGAAGAATAGAATTTTGAATGACTCACAACTACTTATCACTTTTCTCAATGATTCATACTTTCTACTTTGCAATTGACATTTTCTCTCGGAGCATCATTGTCAACCCCTTCTCATTCGTCAACTTTATTATATTATTTGACTATATGCCTTCGCTATCTCTAATATATAACGAATGATTCCATCAAATGAATTCAAGTCATTCCACATGAGCAAATATGATAATATTTTAAGGAAGCAGTATAAAATGACATGAACATGATGATAATGATGATGATGATGACCTTCTTTTCATCAGAATCATTCATATCCTTCGTAGAATGTTAGGAAGAGGAAATCGAAAGGTGGTAAATAACATATCATTAAGTTTCTATTTCAAATAAACCTTTCAACGAATAAGAGCTAATTAATACAAGTTAACTTTACTTCATATCTTAATTTAAAACTTATTCGAAAGATCTCCAATTATAGAGTAAGCTTATTTATGGATACTACTGAAAGGTTGATTATCTGTCTGTCTTGTAACCTAATTATTCCTAATTATTAAAGTGTAATCTCAGATTTTTTCATATCGAATTAATAAGAGAGCTAAAGAGTTAATCTTTTCTGTTATCGTTGGAATCAAAAACGAACTATTCTGAATAAATTTTTATTTTCAAACTTTTCAGACTGAATTTATATTCAATATTTCAATCTCAACATTGCTTCATTTCTATTTATTATTAGTTATTACAATTTATTTGAAATTTATTTCGTAAGATAAAGCCGAAAATCTGAAGCAGAATTGATATGCTGATATAATTTGATGCAAATTTTCTTGCGGATCCGATTTCTCCAGGTTGAAAAATTTTATGAGACAAAATTTCGTTAAAATGAAAATAAGCATAATATCGATGAGATCATCAAACATTCTTAACTAGAATTAGATAGATAATTATATATATATATATATAATTAAAATACAAAAACAAACCATACACGTGTATTTTAATATGCATATACGTATGTTTATACCTATCTATAAGTGAGATGTAGAAAATATAATATTGATTAATATAATAAGAGAGTGTGCTAAGCTGATTGTAATCATTTTAATGAATATCTAAAGAAGAATGGTTAAGTTCAGTGAATTCGTGAACTTTAATTCTACATAGAAAAGATGAATGTTGAAAATATGAAACATGCATAAATGATCGTAGAAAATTGATTGATTGCATTGGATAATAGTGAAATGAAAATAGACAAGAAATGAATTTGAGAGGGAGAAGGTGAAGGAAGAAATGTTTTAAATAATTTAAATCGAAATAGGTTAGTGTAAATAGAATCATCTATTGTGAAAAAACTTTAAATTATAATACCGTAATAGAAATGATAATGGATTCAAAATTAGCAATAGAAGGAAAGATGATTGTATTCAATTGTAATATCAGTAATTCATCGTATAAGCTTACTTTTCAATAAATAAATGCTGAAAATGGTCATTTCTAAATGGTCATCTCTTTTCATGGTCATTTCCTACATTCTATACAACAAAGAAGCTAACTGTAAAATGACCATAATAAATGTTGAAATTTATTTATTTTTCTGCAATGAAGAAGAAAAGAAATTCATTGTGTTACAGGATATAGTACATTCTACATTTTAATACAATTCATTTTTGTTTTTGTTTGTTTTTAACATTTATTGAAAAAGGAAGTCTGTACGATGAATAACTCATATCACACTCAGATACAATCATCATTCCTTCCTCTTCAATTTTACTTTTATTTCAATCGATCATATAAATATGATGATGATGATGATGATGATGATGATATAAGAGTAAAATAGATAAAGGTGATGTGAAGAAATTAATATGCAAAGCTATTCTTTCATTAATATTTCAATTGTAGATGAAACGAGGAAATAAATAATTTACATTACTATTTTGTTACGAACAATAAGATTTAATTTGCTAGAAAAATATTTTAAAAATATTTTTAACTGATTAATTTTATAGCTCAATTATCTTAGTTTAGTTTTTTTTTTCTCTTTCTTTTATCAATAATTAATTTTGATTACTGATAGATGATTTATCACGAAAGATTTATAGCTGATATGGCACGAGGACTTTTAGAGAGAGTCTATGTAAGATTATTCTGATATGCAGTAATTAAAAAAATTTTTAAATTCTTCTTCTATATGTTAATCCTTCTAAATCATGGCTTAGGATATTTTTTATCGATCCCCTGAGCATTTAGACTGTCACAAACTTTTATTTTTTTTAGCAACAAAAAAATATTGCCGAAAAAAATGATCGTATTATATAAACTAATATTATATTATGCAAACTATATACTTTAATTAATTTAATTAATAAAAACAAAAAAATTATTCAAAGTTTTTTCAAATTAAATCTGAATTTTCAACAGTCATTTGAGGCTGATGTAATGAAATTAATATATTCAAATAATTTTTAGTACAATAATGATTGATTATGTAAAAGTTGAATAACCTTCGAATTAACCTTTATTGTACTTAAAGTATCAACACCAGCAATAATAATAATAATAACAACGATATTATGCCATAAGAAGAGGGAATGAGAAGTTTGAACGATTTATGGAATAATAAAAACACAATTAAATGATTTGAAATGAACCAAAAAATTGACTCCACAAAATTACGGTAAAAAAAAACGAAACATTATTCAGATCCAGAAAAATTCGAATTTCCTGAATTTTCATTCTTTCCGATATACGGATGGCTAAGAAGGAAGAAATTCCGAATCTAAAAAAAAAACGAATCACTAATTACTTTAACTTATATGTATTGATAGATTAATTTAGCTTTAACTGATATTATCACTTATCTATCAATTGTATTTGATAAAATTTTGATATAGGAAATAAATTAGGCAATGAGTTTGGGATGAGAAAAGTTTTTAATAAGAAAAGGCATTAAACTATAATGAAATTTTAATTTCAAAAATTTCACAAAATACAAATTGCTCTTCAAAAAGCATATCTTTTTCAATTTGCATTTTTCCTTTTAAATTTAAATTTATTGAAAATTCTTTTGAACTAACAAAGAGAGAGAGAGTGAGAGAAATATTCAATGACAAAGTGATATAGGCAAATAAAGGAAGTCCAAGAAAAAGACAGACCGGAAATAACGACTGGTTCTATCGTAAAGTGTCATTTAACTTTCCCGAAAATGACCTTTCTTTCGGCAAAAAAAAAACGAACACATAACCTTCTAAAGATTATTATGTCTTCGTATTTCAAATAACTTTTAGTAATAATTGAAAATTGAGCAAAATCAATTTTTAAAAAAAAGAAATTATTCCCTCATCTAAAATTGGACGATTGTGGATGGCATTTTTAAATCAATCATTCAGCGTGAAATCACACCTTTTGCGCTTTTCTTATAATTCATGAAATGAAAAATAAAATGTGTGAATTTCAGAAGGATAACTGGCATAGTGAAGAAGAGATATGGTGACAGTTTGACAGTGAAGAGATATGGTGACAGTTTGACAGTGAAGAGATATGGTGACAGTTTGACAGTGAAGAGATATGGTGATAGTTTGACAGTAAGAAGAAAGTCTTTTTCGATTTTTATAATTGAATGATTTCACTTAATGAAAATGCAAATCAAATTAGTTTAAATGAAAATCGAATTTGAAAAATTTTAAATAAATTCAAAAAAGAATATTCGATCGGAAGGCATTGAAATCACACAGAGAGAATGAAAGAATTGCGAATTATTTTCAAATTTTAAATTTTATCAAAAATTTCTCAAAAAATTTTACCTAATTTTAAAGCTTCCATAAATAAATATGTAGAAAAATTTTTGAGAAAGTTATCTGTCATAAAAAATTTTCAATAAATTCTTAGTTTTCATTTTTCTCTTCCTTTTTTTTATCTACACTTAAGATATCGATCGATAATCGAAGTTGAAAATTCAACGTTACATCCTGTTAAGGAGAAAATTCAACGTTACATCTTGTTAAGGAGAAAATTCAACGTTACATCCTGTTAAGGAATACTAAGAGCAACACTTGTAACGATGCATCTGAAAAATTATTAAATACCAATGGTACGGTACTTAAACAGTACTTAACCAATACATTTATATTTCAATTATTAACACTACAATGAATTTTTAATTTGACAAAAATTATTCCACACTACTGAACTATTATTATTGAATGAAATTTAATTTAAACTTTAAAATTTAGCAAAATGAATATTTTCCTTCTGTAAAAAAGATGTTGTATCCCATAATATATGGTATATGGTTTTTAGTAATTAAAATATTTAAAAAATTTTATGAAATTTCGAGATCGTTGCAGGAAGAAAAGAAAAAGAGAAATTGTTAACAACCAAGAAAAATAAGAAAGTGAAGAAAAAATAATAGAGGAAATGAGAAATCATTAAGCTCTACTTAATAGAGCCTACGAAATGTTAGTTGAAATTCATTTCGGAATTCTGATATGAATTCTTCAATTCATTCTCATCTTTCCGTAATGTTATGCATATATATAATAATTGGAAGCAATTCTTTTCATATTATATTAGAATCCGGAAAAAATTTTCTGGCTGCTATCAACACTTCATCAGTCAGTCATTCTTTTCTGAGAGGCAAATTAATGTCAATCCATTTATTTCCATATCCTTTAATTTATCAGTTTGCATAAGAAAAAGTATTAAATAACAGAATGAGCTAGAAGTGTATGTATATATATATCATCTGTGATGATGATTCATTTATCAGAAATTTAAAATCAATTGAAATTTAAAAAAGTAATGAACAATTTTACCATCATGTATACATCTAATTTTCAGCATGCAATAATAATGATTTAAATACATTCTTGCTTGTGAAATTTAATAGTGATGAATCTATTTTTTATTAATTACTTCTTATTAATTATCGCAATTGTCGTATTATCGCAAACATCGATATTTTATTTCTGCGACAAAATATTTGCGACATATAATGTAAAATTTAGTTAATGGGGAAGAAGATTAGAAGAAGACAAAAATATAAATTGATATGTAAAATTATAAATCAATTTTCATATTTAAAATATAGTAACTAAATTTAAAATTAAAAAAGAAACCTACGTAGGAAAAATAATCTCAAGCATTTTTCGATGATATTAAATTTAATTTAAGAAATATGAATAAGGAATAAATAAGGGAAACACACACACACACACACACACACACACAAACATACACACACACATACGTACACACATACATACACACAAAACTAAAACTAAAGTTAGAAAAATTTTTATTTGTGTTTTGCTGTCAACAAATTGAATGATATATACGTGTATGTATATGTATGTATAGCTTAGATAAACAATCATTCCCATTACAAAATAATAGAAATGTTTTGAAAGAGGAAAAAATTCCACAGATACGGTATAATAGGAATGATAATAATAAAAGAAATGGCGGTGATAAATCATAAACATATAACAAAGCAAATAGCAAAAAATATTTGTTGCAATAATTTTTTTGCTGACAGATTTTTGATATTTAAAATATGAATGAGAAAACGAAATTTAAAGCTATAAAATTGGAAATACATTTAAAATGAATTTTAAAAAGTATATCAGTCAGTTGCATGTATGCTATAACTAACACATATAAAAATGATTGAAATTCAATTTTCTTAATTTTATAAAAGTATAGAGAGAGAGAGAGAGAGAGAGAGAGAAAGATTTAGAAATGAATGTATAAAATATGCTTAAAGTTTGTTTAACTAATTTTTGTGCGTGTATGTGTGTGTGTGTGTGTGTGTGTCTGTCTGTCTGTCTGACAATTACGAAGTGCTAATCAAAACAAAAAAATAAAACATTAGTGGAAAGGAATGAAATAATCAGTAATAAGATTGTTGTATGTATGAAATTAAAGTTAAAAGCAAAAATTTACTCATAATAATAGTCGGCTTGTTAAAAGGCAACCATCAAAGTGACAGCTGTCATCACATCTCACTGAAATATTTCATTTTATTGAACACATCTGACAATTTAAAAAGCCAACGATGGATGAATATATTTGTAATTGATTTCTCTTTTTCTTTTCATTACTATCCGATAATTAGCCCAATTTTTAAGTATTGATAACTGATGAATGAGCTACTGATACTGTTGACAGTTCACAATCATTTCTTTCAATTATTTAATAATCTTGAACATAAAACTTCCGAGACTGTTTAGTTTAGAATTATAAAATAGAAGGAATACTGATTGCTATAAATCAGAATTGCAAAGAAAGTATAGAATAGTATAGAATAAGTATAGAATAGAATTTATAGAATTAGTGTAGATTTAAAAAAGAGAGAATACTGACTGCTATAAAATCAGAAGCTGAATTAAATTTCCTTTTTTTTCATTTCTTTTTTTACAACTATTGACTTTATCCCTTCAAAACAAATATAGGCTTTTTTGAAGATCATTATTGACAGCTTTTATTCAAATCATTCGAAATAAACAATAATCAGTGAAGCATTTGATAATTGCAACAAAATGAAATGTAAAATTTTCATTTCAAACTTTTATTAATTTATGAAAAAAACTTTTTATTTTTTGATAAGCGACAATAAATTTGAAATGTATGAAAAAATCTGAAGCGCTTTTGTTTTATAATCATACTTATAATTATACGAATAATCATACGAAATTGCAATATATATTTTTTAATTTATAACATGCAATTTAAATTATATAATTTGATTATTTCAAAAGAATAAGTATAGAATAGAATAAAATTTAAAAGTATGAAAAAATGTGAAGCGCTTTTGTCTTATAAGAAATTGCAATACATATCTATATAATAATTTGTAGTATACAATTTAAATTATATAATTTGATCATTTCAAAAGAATAAGTATAGAATAGAATAAATTTTATTTTTTTTTCAAATCTTCTAAGACATAAATTTTGTTTACTTATTAATCAAAATAAACAATCAATCTTAAAATTTAAAAATCTTTTAATTCCATCATACTATTATGAAGAAAGGAAAACAAACATATATGTAATTGTTTATGGAAAGGATTTGAATAGGAAATAAATTATTGAAATTTATGAATGAAATTGAAATTATTACTGAAATTAAAAACTTTTCATAATATCATTTAATTTTTTAAAAAAATGAAAGATAATTTTGGGTTTAAAAAAATCAAATATTATTTCAATTATTTTTCTATTTCAAAAAAAAATCTTACTTCAATTTATAATTGAAACTATTGTTTCAATATTACAGGTATAAAGAGAGAGAGGTTAACCTTAGAGAGAGAGAGAGGAAGAGAGAGAGAGAGAGAGAGAGTGAAAAAAATGAGGCTTAGATATGTTTCCTTCACTTTATTCCTTCTTCCTTCAATAAATAGTTCATTTACATCTTTTTTTTCATTCATTTCTATTTTCATTATCTATACTTCTTTCTCTCATATGTCTTTATCATTGTTGGCCATTCATTGCATTATTTCTTACCCACTTCAAAACCTTATGGCCAAGTCTTGTAGACCTAGGCACATAAGCTTGTCTACATAGTCCAAGCACACCCACAACCACCTACACACACACACACACATATATATAAATAGATATACGGTGTATGTGTGTGTGTGTGTGTGTGTATGCTTTTTTCTATGTAAATGCACTATCGATGGTTGATATTTGTTTGTTTGCTATCTAAATTATCCATAGACTAGAATGGATGTTTTTAAATTAGAAATGTTGATTCACTCATATTACTCTTCAAAAGACATAAACGTAGGATAGCGTAGGACACGTAAGTGATTGATTCTTCCGTAATTTCACGTTATTATAATTGTTAACATTTGGTTGATAAGATAAGACTATTTATGTGGTAATCCTTCTTCTCTATTTGTTTATAACAATCTTTAGATTATTTTTTTTGCTTTTACATCATTCATCCTAACTGATTCCATAGGCTCTTTTTTATTACTTTCTATCCGAAATATGCCTTATATATCTTGGCCACTTTTTTTCCTAGTACTCCATTTAATTTACATAGTAATATTTTCAATTGTAAATTTAATTTATATAAAAAAGTAATTTATGATAAAAATAGTCCTTATCATTCTTATCACTGCAGTTAGCTTTTTAATAGAGATATTTATTGCAAGAAGTTAACTACTGATTATTGATAGCTTTATCGGATAAAATAGGATAAAAAGATAGACTTGAAACTTTTCTTCTTATCTCTCTAGACATTGTTTAGTAAACAAATCGATTATTTACACCCATCCATAAATCTCTTCTGATTATTTTCTTAATAAATTATAGACGAATTAAAATGAAATGCTATTTGTTTGCTTATTCATACATCGAATTGTTTTTATAACTTTGAACAAAAATATTTCAAAAACTTTTTTTCTTTATCTATCTATTCCAAATTAAATAAATCTATCATACTAATATTTCATTTTCTTCTTTACTTTAAATTAATTGCCATCGCTAATTAGTCTTTTAAAAAGGTATATTTAAAAGATACCTGTAAATTAAAATTTCTTCACCACAAATTAGTCATAATTTGTTGTTGCATTACATAGAAGGAAAAAAGAAATGGAAAGATTGCAAAATTTTCTGTTTTTCTGAAAACTATAAAGAAATTCAATTTCATAAAAATATGCATCAAACAACTTTTTTAGCTTATTTTTAAAAGTTTCAAAAAAACTTTTTGTTAAATTGAAATTTGAAATGTTTGAAAAGATGTAATACACACATACACACGCGCACACGCACGCGAACACACATACACACACGCACACACACACATACACCTTACACGCGCACACGCACATACACGCTCACACACATGCACACGCATGCACGCACACGCATGCCCACACACATCATTTGTATTCAATTAATTGCTATTGTTATATTGTTGAAGGGAAGAATTATGAAATAATTTGATAATGGATAAAATTGTTTACATTCTTTTCTAACATTTTTGCAAGTAAACAATTTTCCAATAAAATTATCATTTCATTTGAAATATTTTCTTTATTCACCTGAATAGAAGGAATTATATAAATTATAATTATTTTAATTTTTTATATAATAAAAAATATGACAGTTTAAAATTATAAAATAATCCATCCATTCATTCATTCATTGGTTAGTTGTCATTAAAAATTATGTATTCATATTCCCTTGTGGAAAATAATATTATCATTGAGAGGGAAAGAGGGAGGGAGAGAGAGAGAGAGAGAGAGAGAGAGAAAGTGATCATTTCAAAAATTTCTTATTCTTTCATTTCTTTAAGTAAAATAATTAATTTTGCAAAAGAAATATTTTCTATTATTTTAATTTTAAATTCTTTTTCAAACAGTTTTTATTTATTTATTTATAATTTGATAAATTTTCTTCATCAAATTGTTATATTTTTCCATTCATTAATTACTTATAATAATTATTTCTTTAATTTCGATTAAATCATTTATTTCTAAAAAAAAGGGAAAGATTAAATTTATCTTTTGTAAATCAAATGCTGTCTGCTGTAAAGTTAGTAATTAAAATAAGACAAAGGTAGAAGAGTAGAAAGGATTATTTAGCAGAATTGAGAACATTTCAATCAAACTAAAACCAATTGATTTTAACAAAGAGAGTAGAATTGATGCATTGTGACAGACATATACCTTCTTTTCCAGACATATTTACTTTAGTCAATTTCCATAAAAGTATATCTATTAATTCCTTTCTCTCTATCATTTCACCGTTCTATAATATATAGATATAATATTGAAGCAAATTTTTAAACAAAAGAGGTTATTGTTTTTTTTTTATTATTGATAAATATGATAATTTAAGTTTGTAATGATAAAATAAAAGCAAAAGGGTTGTTGTTTTTTTTTTTGTTGATAAATATAGTAAATGAAGTTTGTACTGATAAAGGGAATTCTTGTTTTTGCTGTGATCTTTACTGTTAATATGTTATCACATAGAAACTATTGATTGATTCATAAAGTTCTTTTCTTTTTTCAACTTTTCAGTTTGTATAAAGGGAAAGTTTATTGGATAAAATTTAAATATTTTTTTTGCAAAGTTAAAATAATTTGAATTAAAAATTACTGCTAAAGATTTTATCATTTACTGATAAGGTTTCATTTATTCTTAGTGATAAAGAATTCTTCAATAGTTTCAAAATAAGGAAAAGATTGATAAATTCTTTATCACTAAAAATCGTTTTTATGAATTGAAATTCTTTTTTGAAATTAATAATTTGAATGTTTAATTTGTTATGAATTTAAGGATTGAATTTCAAAACCGTTTAGTTAATTTTAGGATGGAAACTCATTGGAAGTACTAATTTCAAGAAAACTCTAAAAATGAAATGTCAAAAAAGGAAATGAAAAATGAAATTAAAAATGGCATTGCAAGAATTCCATCAAATCTAAAAAGGAAGAAAGTTGCACTATTAAAGGTCTATTATATCGATTTTTATTTTTCAATTTTAATTTAGCAATAAACAAAAGATTTTTAAAAAAAGAAGTAAACATTCGAAAAGCATAAATTTCAGTTAAAATTTTATAATTCAAAAATTAATTTAAAACTTTTAAATTTTAATATTAATCGCTTTTTTGTTTGTTTACTTTAAAATTTCGTAATTTTTAAACCTTAAAATTTACCAATGAATTGAAATACTTTAGTATGGAACATCTTATTGCACGTATTCAACGACAAAGCCGCTTAAAACAATTCTCCGATGCGCTACTTTTTACTATACTTAGTAAAAGCGATTGCAAACCAAAACAAATTACCAGCGGAGTCTTATGTAAATATTTTTTAATTTAAAAAAATTTCTTTTTGAAATTTAAAAAATTAATTATTTACTTTACCTGATATTTTTGATATAGTTGAAGAGGCGCAATTATTTCATAACATTTTTAATCGATGAAATTAATATTATTATTATTGTGATTAAAGTGATACGATCACTTACAATAGTAGTCAGATATGATATCGAATATCGTTATTATGCAAATTTTGATGACAGGAAATATATCAATAAATGGCGTAAAATTAACAATCATTTGATTGTTAATTTTGCGCCAAATTTTTTTTGATATATTAAAGTTAGCAATATCATGCTGAATTTCTGCATAATGTTAGCAGATATGCAAATGCAAAAATACCTTTAGCTCAAATATATCTTGTAAATGCAAAAATATCTTTAACTCAAATATATCTTGCAAATGCAAATATCTTTAGCGCAAATATAGCTTGCAAAATGCATGCAATTTAATGAAACAAAAAAAAAAGAAATTAGAACTATTACTAATTAGAACTTATTAATTATTGAATAAAATTTAATAATTAATTATTTATCATTTGAAATAAGCCGTAGTAAAAAAAATGAGCCTAAAAAAAATGCAATACATATATGAAAGTTTAATTTTAGGAAATTTTTAAGTCTAAGATTGAGCCTTTTTTTAATCTTAAAATTTCTTTCCTTCTTTCATCCTTCATTGATTCCTTTTATGGAAAACGATTTCTTAAAGTATCCATTTATTGTTTTCATCAATTTCATTACATACACATACACACACATATATATATATTATCGATTTCCTTAAAGTTTGAAAAAATTTTTTATGGTTTTTTTTCGACGAGAAATTTCCACATTTTTTCATGTTTATATCATTTATTATAACATCATTTTAAATAAGATTAGAAAGAATTTGTCAATTTCATGTAATTTTCTTCTTTTTAGAAATTAAATTTGCATTTTACAATTTACGCGCCTTAATGAAACATTTCAATAAAATATTTAGGCGGCGATATTACTTTGTGAAAAATGAGTTGACAATTTGCGCCTCAATGAAACATTTCAATCAATGTTCGTTAAATGTTTAGGCGACGGCGATATTACTTTGTAAAAAATAAGTTGAAAAAAATTTTTCAATTTAAAAAATTTGATAACATCCATTAAGAAAAAATATATTTTGTAATTTAAAATTGAAAGAAGGCTTTTTTTCATTTTCAAAAGTATAAAATTAAAAAAGTAATGTAAAAATGAAATAAATAAATGTAAAATTTCTAATGGATTACTTTCCTTTTTCATTTTTCAATTTTAGGTTTAATTATATTTGAAAATGAAAATGAAAGAAAGAAATTTGAATGTCTTTGCAAAGTACCATTCCTTTAAGTTTTCATTTTCCCTTATGAAATCAAACCATTCCTTTAAGTTTTCTTTTTTCCTTATGAAATCAAAACAAATAAATTTTAGTATTTAATTTCAAATTTCGTATTCCTTTTTTTGAATGAGAAATTTCGTTTTAAATTTCTCATAGAAAATTTGCTTATTTTAAATTATCAAATTTTATAATTTATTATTTACAAATAAACTGAAATATTTTGTAGATGCAAAGAAATAAATGATTTATTATTAATTAGTAAGTTTATTGTAATTATTAATTACTGTGAAATAAAATTAATTAAAATTGATAGAATGAAAAATAATGTGAGTTAAAATTTATTTCTCAAATGAATTCCTATTTAAATTTAAATTTGAAAAATAGTTTATAAAAAGGAAAAGGTAAAGTAAAGAAAAAAGCAGTATTAACTTGAAAATAGAAATAACTTTACAAATGAATTAAAATTAAAGCTTAGCAAAAAACCATTTATATTCAAGAAATCTCGGGAAAAATACCAAAATACAATATCATATTCTCTTATAATTTTTATTCTTTTGCAGTATTTCAAAGTGGTGATCAAATATTTTATTGGTATTTGCTACTTTCTGGTGAAGTTCAATTTTTCCTCTCAACCGATGAAGTTTGTTCTTTTCTTCCTCTCTCTCTCTCTCTTCTTTTTTGAAAAATATAAGTGACAGAGAAATTTTATATTACAATTGATTACAATAAGTGAAAAATAAGTTATGATATCGTAGAGATCATCGGACTAGAATATTAGATTCGAATTCGATATATCTATAATTAAAGTACAAAATTAAGATACAAATATATATATATATAATTAATATAGATAATTAAAATATAAAAATAATATAGATATAATTATATCTATCTATATGTGATATAGATGATGTATATGTGATGTAGGAATTTTTCCCTTTCCGGTAAAGTTAAACTTTTTTCCTCATTTTAAATGATTATACATGTAAATCTAATTATTTAATAAGTAATAATTGCTGCAAATGTATATAATTAATAAAAATAATTAAAATATAAAATTATATATATTATTATACCTATCTATATGTGATATAGGAAGATGTAAGAATTTTTCTCTTTCCGTTGAAGTTAAATTTTTTCCCCTCATTTAAATAATTACACTTAAGTCTAATTATTTAATTAGTAATAATTGCTGCTAACAGGCATCGGATTTTTATTTTAAATCCTATCCCTCATTAACAATAATAATTAGTAACCGATAAAGATCTATTGGTCAATTTCAACTTTTACTTCTTTCTTTCTTTCTCTCTCCCTCTTTCTCTCTCTCTTTTGCTTCCTTCTATGATTTATATTACCCGATTATTTCTAATTTTAAAATATCATAACAAATTTTATTGATGTTCTCCCGAAGGAATTAATTCATGGAAGTTGTTGAAAATGAAATATATGAAATAAAATATATAAGTGAGAGAAAAAAACAAACAAATGATAAATTTTATGAATTTTTAGAATGAGCGTATAATTGAAACGTTACAACCAGTTGCGCTTTTTGGTGAATTATCAATTTCACGACATTCATGTTCAGCACGTATTATTCGTTCAGCTGAAATTGTCACCATTAATCAAAATCATTTCATCGCTGTTTATAATGTTTGTTTTATTTTATATTATTATTATTATCATTAATTTTTAGTATTAATTAATTATTGATTATTCATCCTTTGGGCATTAAAAATAGATGAAGCAAGAAGTTAATGTTAAGCTAATAAATAGCTATCTTACTCCTCTCCATCTCTACTAATTATCCCCACTAGAAATGAGCCTGATCGATGATGATTAGCAAAATAACTCTATAACTTTGAATGAATGAAAACTACTCTTTGCTGCTTTTAATTCTCTTAGCTTATTTCCTGTAAAAAAAGATTCATATGAAAAAATCCTATTAATTTATTTATTGCCGATTATTGCACGGGAAAAAAATTTTCTTGTTCGGTTTATTTCCTGATATTACAAGAAATATGAAACGGAAAAAATTGTCGGGATGTAATGGTCAACAAGTTGGGAAACAAACTGCTGTGCATATGACTTTCCACTACCAATCTGAAAAAAAGACTTTTTTACAATCACGCACAGATGATACATTAAAATTCCCCCAACATATAAATTTA
>CAKAEH010001999.1:0-19029 GCA_916381525.1 Cercopithifilaria johnstoni
TATCATTATTAATGGTAATATTCTGTTTTTTTTCTTTTGATTTCTGATCTCAAAAATATCATTCTTCCTAAAATAGTCGATCTTTTCTTGTTTATTTTCCGATATTATTAGATATTTTTGTCGAAAATTATTACTATTATTATTTATTATTATCATTAAATCATTATTTTTATTGTTATTATTAATTATTGTTATTATTTATTTATTCTTTATTTATTTGTTTTTTTTTTCATTTATTTGCTTACTTATTAATATTTTTTCTTCTGTATCAAAGTTACCGTAATAAAATTACTGTTATTTATCGTAATAAAATTATGATTACCATCTCTCTATCTATCTATCTATTATTATGATTTCTTTTATGTTTTCACCTAACGAAATTAATTAATTCATTAACCTCTCTTTCTTTACTTTTCTTTCTTATCGTGAAATTTTTAAATTTTTGCAAGAATTCAATTTATTATTTGAGATAATTTTGCAACAATGTTATCAATGTTATGAGCATAATTTAATTTTAGGCTTTTAGGCTATCAATATCTAATTATAGTTTTTAGACTGTCAGCATTTTTTGCATATTTGCATACATTCAAGGAATATAACAGGAAATTTTATTCATACATAGTGAATGAATTATTCGTTAATTTTTATCCTAAAATTAAATTTGATTTTTTTGATTGGTTTCTTTTCTTCGACGGAAAAATTGCTCCATCATTTTTCCGCGAAATATTTTCGTATTTTCTTTTTTGAAGAAAAATTTGAAAATATTTTCAATAAAATATTTCGCCTCGAAAATTCTCTCAATAAAATATTGCCTTTTCTTATAAAAATTAATGGGAAGAAATTTTTTTTTTCAAAAATTTAATCTCAAAAAAAACATTTCTCAATTTATATTTAAATAATATTTATGAAGAAGAAATATTTGGCTGAAAGAAAAGATTGGAAAATTTGTATCGGCAATTTCATCCAAATATCCAATAATATAGTACGATTATTTTTTTCCGGAATATTTTCTTATTTTTCCGGTAAAATCGGAAAATTCTTTTCTAGCCTGAAATTTTTATGAATATTAATTATTAATATTTTTTTGTTGCATTTCATCCAAATGACGAAAGATCTTTTTTCCGGAATTTTTTTATTTTTCCGGAAAAATCGGAAAAGAAAAATATTTTCAATTCTATTTCTTTTATATTTCATTCTTTCCTATTCTATTCTATCCCATAAAATTATATTCAAATTTCTTCCTATTCTATTCTCTCTCTTTTTCGAACCAAAAAATTCCATTCTATTTCATTCAATTTAATTTTATTCATTTCGATTCGTTACGTTTCTATATCCATTCTACGTACGTAATTTACACGTAATATTATTTGAAATAGCCTAATAATACAATCTGATACCATTATTGAGCCTCGAAATGTTACGTCGTTATTCTTGGCGTATACGTCATTCTAACAAGGATACATATCGACGAAGTTGTATTCTTTCAAATGGTAATAATCTATCACAATTTCTACTCCATCATTCACCATCATTTGGTAGGAATTTTTTTAATTATTAATTTATAAATTTAAAGGCATAAAAAAAAAATTTGTTAAATTAAATTTTTAATTATTTTCATAATATCTGCTAATATATATATATATATGTAAAAATTTTATATTATAGTATACAATTATTTATAGTAATTAAATTTGGTATTTTTTTTGTTTTAATTATTATATTAGCATTTTGGGATATTCGATCTTTTATAAATATCATTTCTTTTTTTATTAAATATTAAATTAAAATTGATAATTTTAGTATTTTAATTTCTTTATTAAATTTAAGAATAAATTTTATTATTTTTATGATAATTTTTCATCAAATATAATCAAAGCTATCTAAGAAGACGTGCATTTTATTAAATCCATTTACTTTATTAAACTTAATGATAACAAACTTTTTTAATTTCACCTTTGAACTTATCATTTAATCATATCATTTAATAGCATTTTCTTAATTTCACTTTTTGCGATGAATTTATCATTTAATCAGGTAAATATCTAAATGAGCTTTAAATTTTCTTTTTTTGCTTGATAAAATAAATATGAAATTGTAATGATGATAAATGATAAATGTATACAATGAAAAATAATGAACTGATTGATGATGGATGGATGAGTGATAGCATAAATAAAATTTGAATTAAAACAAATAGGTATGTGTTAAATCAATTTTATTTGATAACCTTTCAAATATGTGATATAAATTTGAATGAATACGTAATATACATTGATATTTTATCTATTGAGATTATTATCTCTTATCATTTGATACAATCTTTTACTATTAACCTAATTTCAGTAATATTTATTCCTCATACGAATGTTCATATAATATTTATTCCTCATACGAATGTTCATATAATATTCATATAATATTTATTCCTCATACGAATGCTCATATAATATTCATATAATATTTATTCCTCATACGAATGTTCATCATTCATGTTTACATTTTATATTAGATAATATTTTTGGTTCATTTTCTTTCTATCTTATTTAATTTTTCAAATATTTATAAAATTATATTTTTATGCATTTCCAATATCATTTCAAATATCAATTCCTATCTATGATCGCTTTCAATTCATTATGATTATGTAAAAATGATGAAAAATTATATAGAAAATGTTTATTTTTATTAGTAGTCAATCGTTAGGTAAGCGATGAATAATAATATTACTAAATTTTATTAGTTTAACTTAATAATTTTATCATATTTTTAACATTGAAATTATATTTTTAAAAATAGTTTCACGAACTTATCGTAAAATAGTAATAATGATAAACAATAATAAATAAATAATAATTAGCAATCAATAGTAAATAATAATTAGTAAATAATTAATAATTAACAATTAATAATACCAATAATTATCACTATGACTAATAATAATAATGATAATAATAAATAATAATTATTGGTAGTAATCTTTATCACGACAGTTAGAATATCATTTCTACTCCAATCTTATAATCTTCATCACTTTATTTTGCCACCGCAAAATAGAATAGGAATCTAACATTATTCATTGTCTTCAAATAGTTTTAAAAAAAATTTTTGAATCGATTTCATTTTATAACTTTTCTTAATACAATTAATTCCTTTAGCTTTATTTAGGCCATATTGATTGATTGATATTGATTGATAATGAATAGTTATTATAATTAGGACTGCATGATGATTTTAATGCTTTTAAAATGGATTCATCATTTTACCCTTTCCTTTTATACATACACTCCCCGTACACACCCATGTGCGTTTATGTATATGTGTGTGTGTGTGTGTGTGTGTGTGTGTGTTCATGTATGTATATCCGTACACATCCATGTATATGTATGCGTGTGTTTATACTATATGTGTGTGTGTGTCTGTGTTTATGTATGTGTGTATATCCATACATCGATGTGTGTGCATGTATGTGTGTGTGTGTACATATGTATATGTATGTATGTGTATATAAGCATATGCTTGTATGCATGTATATTTGTATGTATCCGTACACACACCAATGTGTGTGTTCATGTATGTGTGTGTATGTATCATCCAGTACACACCCATATATGTGTATATGTATCGATGATGGATGGATTAGGTTTGGTTGATTGCAATTTCGTGCTTGTTTGACATGTTAATTGATTTTGCTACCATTTTATATGTTTGGTTGCAAATAGATTAGAATTCGAAGGATGCATGCATTAAATGCAATTTTGCAAAATGTATTTATTCCCTTCTACTAATGCATGTCGATGCATTTTTATTAGCAAAATGTTAAATTTTCCTCTTAATTTTTTGCTTAATTAATTATTTGTTTTATTTTGTTTTGTTTTACTTTTTTGTTTTTCATCATTTTTTAATTTAAATAATTTTATTTTATCTAATTAATCTTTTTTCAATTTTCTTTCTTTTTGAAAATTTTTAAATAGTAATATAATTTTTTTCAAAATGATTAATTTTATTAATCAAATTAAAATTATCATGATTAAATCATGAAATAATCACATAACGTAATCGTTATCATATGAATCATATGAATGAATATGAATCATAATCATTATCATATCATAATTATATCAATTATATGAATGATATTATAAGTACTTTGCTGGTGAAATTATTATATGATTTATAATACGAATGCTAATTTGGTAATAACAATTATAAAGTATTTCCGGTTAAATTCCACTTGAAAAAGCAGTTTTCGAACCGGAAATATTTCATTCTTTCTCTTCTTCTCTTATTCCTTTTCTGTCCTATTTTTATTATTATTTTTATCTTTCATCCCTCATATTTCATCTAATTCCTTTACATTGCTCTATGTGGTGTCTATGTGGTTTTAAAAAAAATTTCTGAATAATTTAAAACTCTATATATTGAAATATATAATACGTATATCTAAATTATATATTTTAGTACGCTTCAAATATAATTTATCATATTGCATTTTATATTATATTAATATATTTTATGTTATATATGCATTTCGTATTATATTAATTATATATATATTTGGTATATAAAATAATTTTTGTATTAATTTAAAATGGATAATTATTTGATTTAAAAATTGAAGCTTAAATAATCTTTGCAAAATTCTTCAAAGTGTGTTTTAAGTAATCTTTTTTATAATTCTTCAAAATATAACAAATTATTGAAAAGATTTTCTCATCAATTATTAATTAGCATATTTTCTTAATTCAATTGTTTTCCATTTTCTTTTTTGTCTTTTGCTTATTTAAAATTCATTTAAAAAAAAATTTTCATTGCCAGTCATTTAGCCTATTTCTTTAGTCTTTTGAAACCAATAAGTTTGTTTAAATTAGTAATTATATTAATTAAAATGATAAATGTAATTTATAAATTCAAATATGTTAACTTTCATTCAATTACTAATTCAACTAAGCATTTCAAATTTCTGTCACAAATTCCATTTCATTTAAAATTGAACATATCGAATTGAAATATTTTATTTCAATTCATATCACTGTTAATCATTGAATGTTATGGTTTTTGCTATTTAAATACGATCGATTCATTTTCATTGAATTTATAAAATTTTCTTAAAATTCATTTAAAAATTTAAAACTTTGAAAATATGAATCATCCGTTTTCTTGTTAAAGATGCGGTTTCTTTTTGTTTTGTTTTTGTGAAGTGATAATAAATCAGTTCCTTTCGGTTGAACTTTCATTAATAACTATGCAAAAAATAGGAACGTTATCAAATGTTATCAGTTATTCATTGATTTTATTATACAACAATGTTGTATTATGTTTCATTTCATTATTATTATTATTATTATTATTATCATTATCGGACTTATTAGTGTCTACAGTTAATGATTATTGCTAATTTTTTTATTGCACTACAATGATCAGTTATTATCTATCATTTTCATTATCTCTTATTTATTATTATCATTATCATTCGTTTTATTATCACTATAAAACATTTTTTTTTTGTTAATATTATCATTTGATCAATATCCTTCTGACTTCGTTGATTTTATTTTGTAACACACACATAGATCTACACACACCTGTGCACACAGACACTTAAACATGCACAGATTACTATTGCCAATTATTATTATTAATAGAATTATTATCTTTATTATTATTATTATTATTATTATTATCATTATTATTATTATTATTACTATTTTTATTATTATTATTACTATTACGGTTGTTAATTATTATTATTATTGTTAATTATTATTATTAGTTATTATTATTATTATTATTATTATTATTATTATTATTATTATTATTGTTATTAATTATTATTATCGCTTATATTAAATTGATTCACACATTCTTTTGTTTCTTAAAAATTCTTAAAAAATTTTTTAAATAATCGTATCCTTTATTGGAAGATGAAAAGAAGAGAGCTTATTTTCAGCTGAAATTTATCGTTCTTTTTTCATTATTATTCCAATAGTTTTCATTTTTTGTGACAAATTTTAGAAATTTAAAAATTTCCCATTTTTATTTTTCATTGTTAGAGTGAAAAGAAATCGGAAATTTTCGAATTTCTTTTTTTCAAATTTTTCTTCATCAGAAATTAAAACAAAAGAAGCGTTTCATTTGGGAATGTATACTTTTCTTTTTGCAAATATTTTAATTTGAAGAAAACAATTGAAAATTATCACTAATATATAAGAAGTTATCAATATTTGATGAGTGATAAATTTTATCATGATAATGATAATGCAAATTTATCATGATAATGATAATGATAATGCAACTTCTTCGATTTACTTCATCTTACTTTATAAATGAAATTATTTTTGAAATTTCAAAAATTAATTTTATTTAAAGGTTGAAGAAAGGTTGAATAAATCTTCCGTGTAATTTAAAGAAAAGTAAAATAGAAAATAAAAATTTTCTTTAATTTAATTTATAGTATTTTTGAAAAATTACCTATTTGTATAAACAAAATAATAGATTTATCTCTTTGTAGTTTTTATAATATTTTTTGAAGAATTTATGATTTTGTAAAATTTCATATATAAAAAATCTCTTTGATGTTTTCTTTTAATTTATAGGTAAAAGCGAAATAAATCATTCATTAAATTTATTGTTTATTGTTTAAATTAAAGGTATACTCTCACAAAAACATTTTAATTTATGATAAAATACCTTTGAAATCTTTCATATCACTCACTCATTCAGTCTTTTAAATATCGTTTCTTTTGATTTTGTTGAAATTTGAAAAAGTGGGTAGGATGGAATAAAATGAGCGAAATGTAAGGCTGGCATTATTTTGTAGGAAAATGAGGTTAGTTATGTTTTATTGATTGGTGTCATTTATATTATTATTTCCCAATAAAATTATTCCAATCAATATTTCGAATATTCATTTAATTCATTTCAATTATTTAAAAAATTATTTTCATCACTTTTATCTTAACTTTCTTTTTTCTTGGTTTCTCATAATTATTTATAGAAATTTCTTAATTTCTTACCTGATTTATAGTAAAAGATCATCTATTCTCTTTCTTTTATTATTCAGTTTTTATCAAATTATTATTATTATTATTATTATTATATTGGGTTATTATAGAGTTCAAGGTTCAATTCACTTTTATTAATGCATTAATAATTCTACCTTACTATTATTATATTTCACGTTACTATTATATTATCTTCACTATCTTATTCTATTTTATTATTAACTTATTATTATTATTACTATGTTGATATTATTATTATTCAATCTTTGTTGATATTATTATTGTTATCATTATTAAGTGAGAATACTTTAACATTATATATTTGCTATTCCTAATTTTTTTACTTAGATAGTCTATTCTTTTTCTTTTCTTTTTGTGGTTTAAACATCCATTTATTATCTAATTATTATTATTATTATTATCATATTGGGTAATTATAGAGTTCAAGGTTCAATTTCATTTTATTAATGCATCAGTAATTCTACCTTACTATTACTACTATATTATTATCTATTGTAAGTGAGGTTACTTTAACACCATATGCTGCTATTATTACAATTATTAAATATCTCATATATCATCAATAATATCCTTATTTGAATTATTCGACCTTTTTCAACCTCTTTTAACTCATCCTTTCTCCTAATCTTCCTTTCATTTATATTTTAAACTTTCCAACTATTTCATATTCTTTCCATCTTATTGTTTCTCATTTCAAATGTCAATTAAATTTATTAAAATTTAAGATTGTATGATTTGTTTGAATGATTCGATTTCTTTTAACTTCCTCACTCTTCCTTTTCTTTTCTATCATTTAAACTATTCAAACTTTTCAACTATTTCATATCCTTTCACTCTTCCTTTTTTCATTTCAAATATTAGTTACATTTATTAAAATTTAAAATTTTAAATGATGACAAAATTGATATCCATTATTTGGATAGGATATGCATCCATCTATTTTCATATATTGATGTAATGAGCTATTCATGCATATATATTCATACATATACATATATGTGTGTGTATGTGTATGTGTGTGCATATGTGTGTGTGTGTGTGTGTGTGTGTGTGTGTGTGTGTTGTGTACATATATCAGTAACATACGAAATTTTATTTTATTCGAACGAAAGTTTAATTTTTTCAAACATTTCTTTTTAAATAAATAAATTTCACTAATTGAATTATCTCATTAAAAAAAAACAATTGACAATTTCTCTTCTCTCTCCTCTTTATTCTTTCTATTTTTTTTCTTCTCTTATCACTATAAAAGTAAATTTTAATGATAACAAATTTTTCATTTTAAATTATCCTAAAATTTTGAAATTTTTTTGATAAATCTAAATAAGAGAAATATTGCATAATATTTAATGAAATTTCAAAAGTATCAAATTTATTATTTCATTTTAAAATTTCGAAAATATTTCTCATCTCTCTTTCTTTCTCTCTCTCTCTCTCTCTTTCTGTTCTTTTATTCCTATTTTAAGGGAAATATTAATGAATGAATGATTCATTCATTTGTAATTTGAAAATCTTCAAATTCTTTTTCTCATTTAAGAGACGAAGAGATATTTTAGGAAAATGACGGAAATGACAACTTTTTCTTAGTTATCCATTTTTTCTCTTTCTTTGTTATTTTCGAAGAGAGAGAAAGAAAGAAAGAAAAAATCAATTTTGTTAAATTTATATTTTAAAAAATTTCAGTGTAGTTTTTCTCTCTTATCCTCTGCTCTCCTCGTTTTGCATTCCTTTTTCTTTGTTTGTTTGTTTATTTTGTCTTTGGGAAAATTTGCATTTCAATTTAAAAAACAATTTCTTTTTTTTTTCAACGTTTCCTCAAATAAACTGATAAGATATATGTGACATCATAAATAATAATATATATAATAGTAATGCATATATGATAAACTGATAAGATATATGTAACATCAAAAATAACACATATATATAAAGTAGTAATACATATATGATAAACTGATAAGATATATGTAGCATCAAAAATAACACATATATATATAAAGTAGTAATACATATATGATAAACTGATAAGATATATGTGACATCAAAAATAATAATATGCATATAAAATAATAATACATGTACAATAAACAAATAAGATGTATGTGACATCAAAAATAACATTATACATATACATATTTTTTATTCATTCAAAATAATCTTATCATTTTCGATGACTCATCCTAAATTCTTTGAAGTTATCATGATAAATGATAGCTGAAATAAAGGATAAGAGAGAAAACGATAAGAGGAAAATGATGGAAGGTAATTGATCGTAACGCATTATTAAATTTCAATTTCGTTATTATCATCCGATACTCTTAAATGATATTTGTGATATTTGAAAAAATTTTTTTCAATCGATTAGCCAGTTATCGAATCATAAATTTCATATATTTTGTGTTTATCTGATGAAAATTCCCTAATGAACTTATAACTAAATTTAAGTTTATTGCAATTTAGTGCAGGCAAATTGATTTCCAATATTTTTATAATTCCCATCGGTGAGCAGCCAACTAATTAATTACTCAATTATACATCTGTCTATTTTCTTTTTCGGTTTTCATTAAACAAAACCGGAAAATAATTCATAAAGTGCAATTGCAGTTGTTATAAACAAACATATTCATTCATTCATTCATTCTGAATCATTCCCAGAAAAAAGCAATTTATATTTTACTTTAAAATTTACTTCCTCTCATTTAATTCATTTTGTTATTTTATGAAACTCTACGAAATAAATTTGCACATTTTTGATTTTATTCAATTCGTAAATTCTTGAAATTTTACTTCATTTATAAATTTCCGGAATTATCCATTTCCATCTATTTCATATATTTATAGCATCTCTCTAATTCCTATATTTCGTTGTTTATTTGACCTTTATATTTCTTCAATTTCACGTATCCTGCTTTATATATTTCTCAAATTTCATGTAACTCACATATTTTTAAGTTTGCATACTTCCAATTTTTCTAATCCATATATTCCCAAATAACTCATCTATCTATCTATCTATCTATCTATCTATATATATATATATAGATATAGATATAGTTTCCGTAATCCATACACTATTTTAATTTCCTGTAATTTTTATTAATCAAGTTTATATATATAGAATTAAGCAAATATTTAGAATAGCTAAATTCGAAAATGTATAAAATAGTTCAAATTAAAATTCACGTCTTGTTTAGCTAAAATGTAGATAGGGATACATTGGTTATAAATAAGTCAGTTCCTTCGATGTGAAATTTTTGTTCATTTATTTAAGGCAGCGTTGTTTTAACTTCCAGATTTCTGGACAAGCAATATTTAGGATTGACAAGGATAAAGCACGGAGGGTTAATTATGATCATTAAATTATAATTTAAAATACAGAATTTGTGATACTTCTAATCTTTAGTCGCCGAATATCGCTTTTCTCTGTTGAGAAAGAAGCTATAAATACAGTTGTTAAATATTATAATTGGATTTTAACCTTTACCCTTGTTATACTTTAAATTTTATCACTTCAAATAACTTTCATAATTTTTGATTAAAATTAAATTGCGTTAATTTTTATACATTCATTTGATAAAGCGATATTTGCATACATATGAAAATTACGTCAACAATAATGAAATTAAATTTTTATTAGGAAAAATTTTTTTTTAATCAGAATAAATTTTTAATTTCATATTTTCACATTCTTAAATAATAATTTCATATTCTGAATTTAGAAGAATTGATAAATTGATAATATCATATTTTAAAATTTTATCTTTGATCTTTTTTGAATGATTTGATATAAATGCTATGATATAAATGGAGAAAAAGAGAAACGAAAGATGAAGCAATGATACTTTTTATTATAAGGTTGAGATCAAAGTTTAAATATTTTCCTTTTTCTTTAACAATTTCAATTTCGATAATAAATATGGCATACTAACTAAAACGAATATCGCCCCCTTATCATAACGGATAAATAATTTCAATTGAATTATTATATTTTAAAACTGCAAATTTGCGATCGCATTCTTTTTAAAATATATTTTCATATTTCTATATCAATTATCAATATTGATATTCATTTTAATGCATTTATATCAATTATCACTGTTTATATTGATTCTAATGCATTTATATCAATTATCAATATTGATATTCATTTTAATGCATTTATATCAATTATCATTATTGATATTCATTTTAATGCATTTATATCAGTTATCAATAGTGGTATTCATTTTAATGCATTTATATCAATTATCATTATTGATATTCATTTTAATGCATTTATATCAGTTATCAATATTGATATTCATTTTAATGCATTTATATCAATTATCACTATTTATATTGATTCTAATGCATTTATATCAATTATCAATATTAATATTCATTTTAATGCATTTATATCAATATCGATGTTCAATTTAATAAATTTAAATCGATATTAATATTCAATTTATATCAATTATCGATATTGATATTCAATTTAATTCGTTTGTTTTTTTTGTATAATTTTTACTATTCGTTCTGCATATTTTCCAAGTATTCATTAAATAAGTAAAAATGAAAAAGGAAGAAAATGCAAAAGATCTAAAAGGAATATATAAGAGAGATTAAGGAAGAAGAACTAAAACGAAATTCTCAAATATTAATAAATCCTTTTTCCTTGTAGCCAGCTGTCCGATCGATTTTTCCCTTTTCTTTTTCCATTAATTCTTTTCGCTTTTATCATTTATATTATTATTAAAGATATGCTTTATACTGGGAAATTTTTTAGGATTATTTTTTCTTGTTCCAATTTTCTATTTTATATTATATATATAAAAGTAAATGTATAGGGAATAATAATTATAATAATAATAATTTTTTATTTTATTTTACTTTTCGATTTCAGAAAATTAAAATTCCCTAGTTGTAACCATTTTAAACTTTGAGAATGTGAACTTTTGATTAATTGGGTATTTAAGAGGAAAATATTTTGTTGATTTATTTAAATAAAATTTCCTCTGTTTTTTTCATCGAAAAAAAGGGGAAAAAAATTGGAGATTAATTTCTTTAAAAAATATGTTTACAGTTATATAGTCTGTGATATATCACAATTCTTCAGTAAACAAATATAATTTTTACAAATTTTGTTCGTAGCAACTAGCCGCTATATACTCTAAAATAAAAGATTAGTTATTGTTAGTGATAGCATACATAATATCAATATATACTTTATAATAATAAAATTGTTGTAGCAAATTGTGGTAACTTCCTTTTCTCAAAATAACATTATTAAATAATGTAATAAATTTAATTGTTCTTTTTTATTGCGGTAATTTCATTCAATTTCAATTTTTTCTTCGGTAATTTCATTTTATTTAAGAAATGCGTTACTTTCATTTCATTTCAAATTATTCATTAGTTATTTACACCATTAATTTTTTCTAATTATTTTAGATAAAACAATAATAAAATAGAAATAGAAAAAAAAAGAACAGAAAAATAGATTCAATAAGGAAGAAAATAGGAATATGCCACGACGTCGCGGTGAATATACACTTACTAAATCGACATCATTTACTATTTTTCCTATTGCTAATTCCACTGATAGAGCATTTTATTCGGCAGCTGATACTGATCAAGGAACTTATAAGGCTAAGATATGTCTAAATGTGACAATTACACCTGATAATTGCACTACTGCTGCCACCAATGATGCATATAAAGAAGAGCATGAATCATCATTATCATCTATTAAAGAAACAGATCAACAACAATCAATTCAACCAGAAATATCAAAAACCAGAAATGATTATTGTGGAAAATTATCCGAAATTTTTTCTCGGAATTTTTCCAATGATAATATCATATCAGATGGATGCAATAATTCCATCAAGAATAGACGCCGATATCGTACAACTAGCCATGATTCATCATTTCGAAATTCCTTAAAATATTCCTTTGAAAAGATTAAATTATGTGCTCTAAATCAAAAATATAGCAAACACGAAACTAAACTTTCTGATGAGATAATTTCATTGATGAATCTGATGCCGGATATGTTAACGAAAATGAAACGTAATAGTTTATCCGGAAAAGATTCACGGAAAAAATCACGAAAAGTACAAAGGAGTAAAAGTGGTGCGCTAAAAAAGATATTATCAATTAATATAATTTTTTTAAAATGAAATTATCCTTCCGGAAATTTTATTGATTATTTTAATTATTTTTCGCGATTTCAATTATTTTATTTAATTATGATTAATTAAATTATTTTGATTATATTTTGAAAGATTGTAATTTGAAAACAAAAGAAGTAAATAATAATCGAACATGTAAAGATAAATGGAAAATTTAGTGAAATGATGATTACTTAAGAAAGTAAAAGAAATGATTACTTAATTAATTAAATAATTCTAATTTTTGTATTTTAGCTTAATGAATAATTATGTGGGTAAAATTAATTAAAATTTGCGACATCATTAAATTATTTATCAAAAAATTTTTAAAACAAGAAAAAATTTCTTGACAAATTGCAAAAATATCTAGCTTTATAATTTAATTGAAATTAATTATAATTAAAAAAATTTTTGAAATAATTAAAGAAAAGAGTTGAAAATTCTTTTGTAATTATACAACAATTATCAATCATATCAAATGAAATAGTTTCTTTGTTTTAACTTTTAAAGTTTGAAATTTTGATCATTTTAATTTTACTATTCAATAACCTTTATAACTCATTTCAATATTATCATTGTCAATATTATCATTATCATTTGTTCATTTCAGATGCATTTGTCAATAGCCAAGAATGGACAATATGTCGTGGTGTTGCTGAGCTTAAATTGGTTAGTTTGTCATTTTTTTAAATTTCATTTTCAAATTCTTTTGTTTACTCTTTTTTTGCTTTAATTAACTTTTTGTTTTTGCTTTTATATATGAAATAATTTAGGGATTGTAATGTTTCTTATTTTATCGAAATTGTTTACTTCCTGAAATTAATTTTTAATTTTTGGTTTAATTATTTCATTTCTAAAATTTTTTCATTTCTCCATTTCTTACAACGATAGCTAGCTTTTATCTTTTCTTTTACACTAATCTTTATCTTTTACATTTTTTCAAATATTCAATTTAAATTATTAAATGTAAAATAGTACTTAAAATCTTTATGAATATTTAAATATTATGTTCAGTTATTATATTCGAATTATAATTACAATTGATATTTTGTATAAGATGTGAAAAAGTAGGAAATGTAACGATGAGAAGGATGAAGTAATAATAAAATATTAGTTATAATTAATTATTTAATTTACAAATATGTTAGATGTAATTGAAATTTTTAATTAACAGATGCAGTTGAAATTTACATATGGATTATTCCGTAATTTTAAGACATTTAAATTAATTGCTAATTAATTTGTTTGGTCCGATTTACTGAATTTTCAATTATTCAACAAAATTTTGCTTTTTAAATAAATTTTAAACAATCATCATTTAACAATATTTTTCTTCTCTATTTAATTTTTTAACCTTTTTTGCAAACATTTTAATTAAATTGAAAAAAAATGCAATTAACTAATTTGTCATTAATTTACATCTTCCATGGATTCGTCTTTTTTTCCTTTTATCTGAAAAATTTTAAATATTTCAATTTTAGAAATTTTTAGGATAAAAATGAAAATTAAACCATTCCAAAAAAGAAAGAATTGATTTTATATTTTACAATATCCGTGTGATTGTATTAATTAAAAAATTTCCCTAAATTGACGAATTTTTCTTTAAATAATTATTTATTTTTTGAAATAATTATTTTAAATAGAAATGGAATAAGTATATATCTGAATATATTAATTTTGATCTTTTATATTTATCCCCCGCATCTAGTTTCTCCCGAGAATTCATGCAACATATGATTGAATTCATTCTTTTGCAATCTTTTTCAATCTATCCAACGAAAGGAAGAGAAGAAAAAAAGAAGCTCATAATTATTGATTAACATTAATAATTATCAATTTATTAATTAGTGTTAGCAATTAAAAATTTCTCGACGAAGCAAAAAAAAGTGTTACAAAATATTAACACATAATAAATGATCCTAAAATTAAGGGAAAAAATTGGAAATGATTAATATATAATTATTTGTAGTAATATATAATTAATATATAGTTATTTTATCATTGAATAAATTAATCATTTCAAATGTTGCATTATTGAAATTAAATTACCATAATATTATTTAGTTCGTTAACCTTTTTCATTTGAATATTGTGAATGTTTTATTTTTACAAAATTTAATGATTAAGAAAATTGGCGGGGAAATTTTGTAATGGGTCAAATTGAGGTTATCGAAAAGACAAGAAAACATCTGCTAAGATACGAATGTCCTTCCTTTCCTCCAGCATCTTCTAATTTCACAGTGACAGTATTACAATTCGAATATCACTTGTTGTTTTAATGATATCGATTTATTCCAATCTATAATTTATTCATTTTTCCTATTCAAATAGATTTACATCTTTTTTTAATAAAATAATATATTTTATTATTATTATATTAATTAACTTAAAAATTGTTACTTTGTTGTTGTTATTATCAATCAATTATTCTTGTTTTATTGATCGAACAAGTTGTTGCTGTTACTGTTGTTGTTGTTGTTGTTGTTGTAGTTGTAGTTGTAGTAGTAGTTGTTGTTGTTGTCTCTTATTGTCTTGTTATTATTGGCCACTTTTTGTTATTATTATTAATCAATTGAGATAATGATATGATTAATTTACTAACGCATAATTTTCGTTAAGTTGTAAGTTAAAATGAAAAAAAAATTATCTATAATATATACATATATATATATCAGAATTGATATATCGAATGTGAATATTAATTTTTCACATCATTACTATTCCTATTTTATTCAGTACCATTATTATTATATTTATCTCATATCAGTATCATTGTTATCACATTTATCATTCTTCAACTCTGATAATATGATTTAATTGACATATGCAGTAAATTTGTTAATTAATCAGTGAAGGGAAAAAAAGCAGGAAATTTAACTTTATCAGATCAATTTTATATATTATTAAATTGTTGTAATAAATTGAGATAATATCATCCATTTTCGAATTGAATATTTCTTTCATATGAGAAATTTCAAGTCAAGTAATTATATTTAATTCAAATTTTCTTCCCATCTAATGGCTTACCTAATTGAATGAATCCTTCAACTATAAGGATCATCATCATCATCATCATCATCATCATCATCATTTATCATTCCAATTATAAACATGTTTATTTTGCGAATATTTCTATCGCTATTCATCATCATCCATACTAATATGATTTTCCGGAATTGGGAATCATTTGCTTCTATAATTTAAACTTTATTAAACTTAGCCTATAAACTAAAAAGAAAATGTTAGCATAAACTAATAGAAAATTTTCAAATTTTAATTTCCCACAAATAATTAACTCTTTAAAATAATGCTTGTAATTGAAACAACAATTATTTAAATATGAGTATAAAACTGATAAATAATTTAAATGCTAATTAATTTATTGTATTAGTATATAATTTAGTAACTATATATACATATATAGTATATGTTATTTTTTAGTTGCTTATTATTTCTCTTACATAATTTATTCAATTCATTAATTTATTAATTTATACTATTATTATAATAAATAAAATATTATATCTGATATCATTGCAAAAAATAAAGTTGAAAATTTTCATCAAAAAATAAAAATTCCACATTCTTTTTTTTGCTATGCTAATTATTTTAGTATTGGTATTATTATAAATTCTTGGTTAGGCAATTTTTGATTGGTATTTATTGCATTGACCTTGATAAGATTGTTTGTAATTAGGATTTGATGCATACGATAAACAGGGAGAGATTATTCCGGCAATAATACGGTTGTTTGAAACCGTATTAATGCTTGCTCGAATATGTTTGTTACATTCAAAAAATTTCCACTGTTTGTTAACTGTCAAAAAAAAGGACTGAATAATGAATTTCTTTATTTTTACTTTATTTGATAAAAAAGGGTATAATTAATTAAAATATCACGATCATAGCTAATTAATTAATTAATCTAATGTATTAATAATTTCATTAAGTTCACATTAAATTATTATTGTTTAAGATATTATTTTAAATGCTAATGATTTGTTTGTATTATTAATCTTTTGGTTTTTTCTATTTGAAAGAAATTATTTTTGAATTAATTTTTTTCTGTGAAAAAAAATTTTATTATAAATAGTAATTAGTGTTAAATAAGGTGTAATTTATAATAGAATAATTTAATGATTGATTATCTGTCATTAATTGCTAACAATTAATGACAGATAATGATTTAATAAATAAATATTTATACAGAATTAAATGATGTGATTATTGATAATGCAAATACCGTTAGAAAATGTTATCGTATTGATTAATTAAATAAAAAAATTAATAAAATAAAAAAAATTAAATTAAATTAAATAAATAATCATTCAAATATGATTAATTAAATGTTGATTAATTGAATTAATGGTAATGATGAAATTCAATATTGAATGACAAATGACAAAAGGAAAGTTAGAATTAATCCGATACATCATTTGAAAATTGCGCTGATCCAGTGGGGAAATAATTGTTTTGAATATATATATATATATATATATATATGAAAAACAACAACAATAGTAGGATAAAATATATTAGTTATGAATTGAAGAAGTAGGGAGAGAAAGAGATATAAAGATTGGAATCTGAGGTCAGAGGTCATTCGGATTATTGATGAAGATGCTTACCTGTCGTCTTTTCTTTCTCCTTATTCTATTATTATTTGAACAAAATATGTTTTCCATTAGAATTACTGCAATGAATTATTATATATATTTTTTTTTAATTTTATATTTCATAATAATAATAATAATTTTTATTTCACATTATTTTATTCAGGTAAAAGTTATGTTAACAATTTCAAATAATAGTACTAATATTTATCATTTTTCCTCAGGTCATTAAATAATTTAAAATATTTCCTTAATAAAAATTATTTATATGAAATATAAAATAAATACATAGAAGGTAAAAATTATTTATATGAAATATAAATACATAAAAGATTATTTTAAGTGTATTATCAATAATGAGATTATTTATTAATAACCAATGAGGTAATAATATAACACCACCAATGAGAATATGCCAGTCAGATAATTTATGTTTTCAAGCTAAAAGATGAAACGAGCAATATATGCTAAATCTAAGGTAAATTATATTATCTAGAAAAGAATATAAATTAGCTAAAAAAAAAACTTTGTACTTTTTTCCCTCAATAATATTATGAAAAAGTTAAATTTAAATTTCTTATCAGTTCATTTTTTTTGTTCAAACAAACAAATCAGTTTGTTTTAAAAAAGTTTTTCATCAACAAACTTCTGCAACAAACTTCTGTTTGATGTGATAATTTTAAAAATTTTCACATCTGTTTACTCTTCTTTTCTCTCTCTCTCTCTCTCTCTCTCTCTGTCTCTTCCAACTTGGAAGATTTTTCTTTTGTTGATTTCATTCTTATTTTAGAAAATATTGTCTCTCTCTCTCTCTCTCTCTCTCTCTCTTCTAACTTAGAAAGTTTTTCTTTTGTTTATTTCATTCTTATTTTAGGAAATATTGTCAATCATTGAACAGTAAACAATCAATCATGATTTCAATGATTCTTCATTAATTATTATTATTACAACATTTCCTATACATTTGAATAATTAATAGCTATTTCTTTTGTTTTTTGAAGTTGTCAACAATTTTTTGAATATATTCTTTTTTCTTCCTATCATTTCTTTTCTTTCTTTTTGTTTACGAAATTTTTGAAATGAAAGAAAAGGAAAACAAAAGAAAGAATAATTAAATTAATTCTATCAATTTTTATTTTTATTTATTTTTTTTTTTTAATAAATAAATCAAAATAAACATTCTTTTGTTTATCGTAACTAAATAGCAAAGAAAATAATATATTGTAATTATCTTAAAAT
>CAKAEH010002000.1:0-18962 GCA_916381525.1 Cercopithifilaria johnstoni
TCAGTAATAAGGAAGAAGGTTATTTATAGAATGTATACCTTTGATTTTAAAATAATTCCAGAAATTTTCATTTATTTCTTTAGCGTTTCAATACGACGATACAACATTTTATGCGCAGTATAGTTGGATGAAGCAAGAACAGAGGAAGGGCAGATATTTACGTGAGCCAAAATTAATTAATGTAATAATTAGTACAGTATGATTGATTGTGATAATTGCTCTTTAATGAATTTATTTTCTCAACTTTTTATTATTTCTACTGCATTATTTGTTAATTTACTTACTTGTTTTATTAATTATCTCATGTTTTATTAATTTCACTGACCAGTACGAGCTCAAAGCATTCTAATAAAAACACAAATTTTCAGAGCTATGTACGGAACTTTTAAATTCGGAGTATCGATTAACCGGTTAAATCAGTAAAAATATTTTCAACCTGTAGAACTTCCAAAAAAATCTCTTCCCGTTAAATTTATAACGTTGCAATTTATCATTCTCGTGAAATGGTTTTATAAGGTTTTCAACTGAGATATGAGTGAGATTATTTCGTCAAAATCCATCATGAATATTTGGATCACGTTACTATTTTCCGTATTTTCGTCGTTCAGCTAAATTATCTTTATCATTATGCATTTCTCTATCATATTCCATTAGATTTTACATCCTTCTGTAAAGCACAGAGAAAATATCACCTCTTATCAAACACAACGCTTATTTTAACTTTACTTCTACATTATCAAAAACTTACGAACATGTTAGCAATTGTCTCTTGTTAAATACGTGAGACGCGTTTGTAGCGCTGGATTTCCGTTATTTTCTGTTGATACAATGTCGGGAAGCGTTTCGGTGTCATTTTCCCGGTTTTAATCGTATTAAATTATAGAGTTCAGGATGAAGTTATGGAGTTCTCTCATATTTATAGCAGTTACAGGTAGATAGAATCCTCTCAATTTAATGCGCCCCTCTATATGTGTATTAAGAGGAGTATTGCGGCGTGGCGGTCTTTCCCAGTTCTTGAACCATTTTGTCGTTTGCTTACAACAAAGACCCCTTGTAAGTATTTTTGTTGCTGTTTCTCAATTTTTTATCATAATTTGACAAATTTTAGGTGATTTTGATTATTTTGTGGTCATGATTTTGTAATTTTATAAGTATTTTTGCAGCCTCGTTTTTATAACTCTGCTGCAACTTCATTGCCAGTCTATTTGAATATACCGGAAACACAGATAACTTCATTAAGTAATGGTTTCCGGATTGCTACTGAAGACTCACAACTTCTCACTACTACGGTTTGTACATTCCTGATCACTGAAATTATAATTCTATTAAATTGTCGTCAGGACTTCAGTGCAAACTGTTGCGTGTCAACTTACAAAATTTTTTTCTTTCATCACTAGTAACTTTCTTACTTATTTCTCTCGCGTAATTATATTTCTTCTTTTGTTTCATTCCTTTCTTACTTATTTCTCCACTGAATCTCCTTAACTTTTTGCTTATATATTACATACTTCTCATATCTACTTCTATATGCACTTACATTATTTCATACCACTTCAAATATGTTCTAAACCATGTGTTGTATTTCAAATATAGCTTGCAGTTGGTGCTGTTTTCTTCTGAGGAGAAGGAGGATAGACTGTTATTGCAGAATCTGTCTCATATTACCAAGAATAATAGTTCTTTCAGGTAGGTGTGTGGATCGATGCTGGTAGTCGATTTGAAAATGACAAGAATAATGGTGTTGCTCATTTCCTGGAACACATGGCTTTTAAGGTTATGCTTCTCGCTTAATTTATCTTCGAACTTTTTGTCGTTCCAAACATAAATTTGGTCTAACTTCTCCAACAGAGTTCCACATTCTGTTTTGTAAATAGCATTTCATTGAAGGGTACAATAAAACGTTCACAGTCAGCTTTGGAACTAGAAGTGGAAAATATGGGTGCACATTTAAATGCATATACTTCACGAGAGCAAACAGTGTACTATGCAAAATGCTTTTCGCAGGATGTAGATCGCGGTATTTGCTACAATTCGCACATTTTACTGCATTAAATTTAGAAATCCTCTAACATCTATAATAGCCCTTGAAAATGAGCGATACAGTTTAAGGTTGCCAGTGTTTTGTGGTATACATTCAACAGCAGTAAAATATCCCTACATTAAAAACAATGAGTAAAAACTTCAGCTGTGGAAATTCTTGCCGATATATTACGTAATAGTCAGCTGAGAAGCGTCGAAATCGAACGTGAACGTGGTGTGATATTGCGTGAAATGCAAGAAGTTGAGCAGAATTTGCAGGAAGTTGTGTTCGATCATCTCCACGCTGGTGCCTTCGAGGGTACCTCACTTGCAAGAACAATACTTGGGCCCGTTGAAAATATCAAGTAAGATATCCTCGTCTTTTAAGCAATTTTGATGTTAAAAAAGATTACATATCTGAAAAGCCTCAAAATTCTAGTTATGTGATTCTCTCACTTTGTTTAATATAATCGACGATTCCCCAACTGAATTCTCAAACAAGTTGTAACAGGTTGTATGCACCATGGAAGTAATTGCACTATGTTATAATTTCAGGTCACTGCAACGAGAAGATTTGGTGAAGTACATAAATGAACATTACCGAGGACCTCATATGGTACTAGCAGCTGCAGGCGGTGTTGATCACCAAAAATTGGTAAACTTAGGCAAACAGTACTTCGGCGATTTAGGTGGCGTTGATGAAAATTTCGTAGCTGAATCTGGAAAGTTTGTCGCAAGCTATGTGAGATATTTTGGCTTCTTTTGATTGTAGTCACTACTTACCTTCACAGAATTTATTTCACTTCAGATTTAATTCACACATTAATTTGCAGCATAAATATCAATTTAAACATTTATCATTAATCATTTATTCTCAGCTAGTACTTTACAAGTACTTCAGTCCAGACATATCCATAGTGATGGGTAGGAACTAAAGAATCAGTAATGAAAAGGCGGAGTCTTACAATTCAAGTCATTAAATTTTGAAGTAATATTTGTTAAAGGAATCAAATTTTTGCCTTTCTTTCATTGTACACAGTGGAGATATTATTGGCTTGTTCATGTGTATAAAGGTATCAACCGATCATCCAATGAATAATCCTGAATTTTTAAATAAATAAATGGGTTTTGTTTAGAAACAGTTTAATATTGGTTTAGCCAGTTCAAGTTACACACCAATAGCCAACAATGAAAATATAAGGTTTGAATGTCACCCTAGCAACAATTAGTTATGTCGTGCTCAATCAAATTTAGCATTTTAATAAAGTTTTGCTAGTCTCCCATGTTTGTTCAAAGTCGAGTAGTCGTTAATTTTGGCTATCGCCAGTGGAGTATTATGATTCAAATAGGTTATGAGATAAGCTTTATGCTTATGAGATAAGCTTGCTGTCTAGTGGTCAATTTTAGCAGGACATCCGGGATGAAAGGATGTCGATGATGTTTGGCGCACTAGCCGTTGAGGGAGCTTCATGGACCCATCCTCATAATATTCCTTTGATGGTTGCGAACACGGTAAGCTACTTTTCGGAAAGTGAATATAATCAAGCTTGTTTTCATGGAATTCTAAACTGCGGAGTTTTCAAATTTGTACAATTGTTAGTTTTTAGTTGATTGGACAATGGGATCGAACAAATGCAGTTGGAATCAACGCGCCGTCACGTTTGGCTCAAAGTTTGGGTTTAAATGCTCGGGTTCAATCATTTCAAGCTTTTAATACGTGCTATAAAGATACCGGTCTAGTCGGCGTTTATTTCGTATGTGAACAAAGTGGAGCTCGTGCTGTTGTTGACAGTATCACGCAGCAATGGTACGACTCTTATTTTCCTAAAGCTTTCTCTTAATTAAAATGATCAGAAAATGGGGATAGATTAAGATAGGTTTTGCTACGCAATCAATTTCTTGAACTTTATTGTAAGTTTGATCCTAAAGCTTGCGTCTTTTGCTTTAAGGATCGACTTATGTGACAATATAACTGAGGAAGAGGTGGAAAGAGGAAAACGATCATTACTGACAAATATGTCTCTTATGCTCGATGGATCCACACCAATTTGTGAAGATATTGGGAGGTATTAATTTTATGCTTTGTTAAAAAGCAGTATGAAGTTGTAGGAATGATTTCTGCTCTCTTTTAGAATTTTTCATATTTTTAATTGGTCGGAATATTGCCTTCCAAGATAGAATCTCATTATTTCGGTGGAAGGCTTTAGTTAGAATTTTCAGACTCATTTTTATTAGCGAAAATATATCACTAAGCACTAAGGAAGGGTGATGTGAGTGGTTATACTCAGATGACTCTCACGAAACTGGAAGCGCTTTCTCCCCGTATGCATAAGATAAGGCAATTTGAACAAACATGCTAGGAAAAAAGGCTTAAACGGATTAGGGTAGGGATTGGTAGATATGATAAGAAATTTGTTGGTATATTGTTGTTTATCAAGCATTAAATTCCACTTCTTAAGTTTTATCGTACTTTTCCACTGATAATTTGTTTTTTCTTTTTTCTCTGCAAAAAAAGATTATTATATTTGCTTCATTCGTTAGCTTCTGGCCTGCATTCTCATGTCATACATATACCAATGAATTCATATATTTTTTTGCTTAGATTTAGCTTTTTATAGCAGATTACGAGATAACATCCCTTCAAGATATATTAATAAGATCACATTTATCTAACGAACAGATAATTCTCATTCTTTCATTTTCCTTGTATTTACTTTTAATTTCAAATTTTTTTAAAATCATCTCTCTCGTACATCATCTATTTGATTATGAACTTCAAATTTTTCCTTCTTTGGAAGCGAAAAAAAATTTTTTTGGGGAAAAAAGTATGCATAGATTTGAAAGTCCAGTTGTATGAGAACACCAACGCCAAGATCTAAGAGGCAGTTGTTTGGGCCTGTCGAGTGATTTTATTTAATAGAATTGATGTTAACTCTATTTTATGCATCAGTTGTCAAAATGTCGAAGAATTTTCCAAGCTTTTTTGTTAAGTAGGATAAAATCCTGTCAAGCTTTTGTCAAAATTGAATAATATTGTTTTCATTCACTTTTTATTTGTTAGTCAGCGACACTCAAAGAATGCTTACGGCAATAGATTTTACTTTCAAACTTTTGAAAATTTTCTCAGGTATTTGAAATATTTCATTTTATATTCAATTGAAATATTTTTCAACTTATCTTAATCATTTTGTTTCCCAAATATTAACAATATTCTTAAGTATTTTGCTAAGAAATGAGTCAACATTTCGTTAATTAGGGGACAGTTTGTCGTATCATTTATCTGCAGTGTTGTTGTTGTTAATGATTATGGTGACGATGGCGGTTATGATTAGGACGATGGTGATTATTTTCATAATCTTACGTTTGAAATAAAGTTATACATATCTTAAATTTTTCCAATAAAAGTAAAGAAAGTGAAGTATTGAATGATATAGATTTGGAACAAAATTTTTTGTTTCATCATTCCCATTAATAAGTGAAATAGTATTGCTTACAGGCAGTTGTTATGTTATGGAAGACGAATACCTATGCACGAATTGGAAGTACGAATCAATGTAAACAATTTTTTCATTTTAATGGTTTATGAAGTGTAATGATAAATGGAAAAGTGTCAATTTATTCTAATGTTTACGAAGCGCAACTTTTCCAGCAACTTCAATTTTGCACTGTTTCATTTCCATAATACTGCATTACTTCAGTGGAGTAATTCTTAAATTTTTTTAATTTATTTTGCTTGTATAATTTAAATTCTGAAGATTTTAATTTCTAGGCAGTCACAGCAAAAACAGTGAAGGAAGTATCATCACGCATTTTCCGGAATAAACCAATTGCTTTTACCGTCATTGGTAAGTGTAATAGATGTTTGTCTCGACAAGATTGCTTTAAAATTATATAAGAACTTCTAGAAATACACAAAACAAGCTTTTCATTAATTTTTATCTTGCTTCTCGACAGCGCTGCTTGCAGACAACTATGAGTAAATGTTTGAGTGAATGTCCATTTATCTCTTTCTGGACGCTTGACTCCTGAAATTCCATCTCCTAGTTTTACCTTCTCCTTGTTTTGTTATTTTGGTAGTTCCTGTTCTGCTAAGTAGTATATGTGTAACTCATTCTTGAATGAAATTCATCGGCGAATTTTGGTGAAAGCATACTGTATAGATTTGGTTCGTCACTGAGAAGCAGATTGTAATGTATGTTGGGTATTTTATTTCATTGAGAATTAATCTCACAAGTTAACGGATTGCTAATTTCAAGTTTTATCCATAAATTTTTAAAATCTCCAAAATTACCGATAGGATAAAATCATGTTATAAAACTATATTCTTTTTCCCATCTCTAAGATGTAATATAACGTGTTTATAATGTGTCTTAGAGTTGTCATCGTATATTTTAAGTGGGGTTAGCTACTGATTTTTAGGAAAGCGCTCAAGTTGTTACTGACCGATTTTTTCCTTCTTTTTTGCCGTCTAATTAAGCTGATTTACTGCCTTGTCAACTCTTATTAAAGCGTTAGGGGACAACCGAATTTGTATCAGGATAGTTTTGTGATTAGCACAGTCATTGCGGTGGGTAGTGTATCAGTCGAAAAAGTTTTCGGGAAGAGAAGATAGTATAATAATTTTACTAATCAGTTTCTTGTTTAACATCTAATAAGGACTATTTTTTGGGTTTCATGTAATGTGAAAACTTTGATTTCACTTTTTGCCCTTCTTTTCTTTGTCATTTTGAAGGAAAAATCTATATGGCAGTATAAACAGTTTGTTCTAACGAGAATATAAGGTAGTTATTATCCTAAAAAATAGATTTTTTCTTTTCACAAATATCTTAAATTTTCTTTCAGTGTGGTTTTGTTGTTGAAGCGGTAAAGCGAATAGCATTCGTTATGATATATAAAAAAATCAATTTTTGTTAAGTCTGGTTTTCCTGCAGCATAATTGATGATGACAAAAAATACTTGTTCCATTTGGCGATTAGTTATGCGATAGTATAGTTTATAGTTATTCCTTATTCAGCATCTGTCAGCTACCGTTTCCGGGGTGTTGAAGGGAGAAAATTTACTATATAAAGTGTACAGAAGTTAGACTTTATTATATACTTTTTCACTGCGAGCAATCGACAGATAAAAATTGTCATTTAATATATTTTTCAGTTGTCATTTTTTTAAAAAAAAAAAAAACGAGAAAAAGATGAAAGGGAGGAAGAAGAATTCGAAGTTTTTAATACATATTTTGAATTGTAGTTACAAGGAATTCTCAAGTCTTCTTTTTTAAGTAAGCGTTATGACGTTTCTCGTCATTTCAAGGCTTGTGTTAAGCGATCGTTAAAATTAAATTTTATGCGAGCAGTTTTAGAATATTGAGAATTATTTGTGAAATGTACATAGTTAAATGAAAGGCATAGTGTGGGAGCCGTTTCGTTTCTTTTTGGATGCCAAATTCATTTCAGATTGTGATAATTATGAAGGAATGAAGGCATTGTAGTGAGTCGGAGAGAACAGGGTTGAAGTGGCACATATCATTGAATCTAATGGTATTTAATAATGATTACTGTTGTTTCAGCTGAATTCGGTGTTATAACTTAACATGTTAGGGGGTTTTTTGTAAGAGGGAGTAAGATGAGTAGTAAGGAAAAGCTAAGAAAGAAAAATGGAGAAAGATAAAAAACTTCCATTATTAACAGACTTCACTTCCCGAACCGTCATTAACAGTTGCTTTTCTACTTTTAGAACTAAACGTTTTGGAAAGAGAAGAAGGAATTTGTGGTTCTGGCATTTTTAGTTATTGTATGATCATTTGCTTAATATTAACCACTTAGGACTTTTTTTCTTAGTTTCTATTCCTGTAAAAAAATTTTTGATCTTTAACTGTGGTCTATTATGAAATCATGTCCTTTCTCATTCTCATGGCGCATGATAACTAGAAATGGTTCTTTAATGTCGGTTCATTATGGGATTTATTTCGGACAATTTCTGGATTGTTAGTCGATCATGTTTCAGCCAGCTTGGTTAGAGAGTTGAGATCATCCTGCGCTTTTTTTCAAAGCATTTTTATGAAAAACATCTGGACGCAATCATTTCATTGAATTACTGGATGACCTCAATGGTTCTAGGAGCAAATGATTTAGAACGTTATGTATTTCAGTAATACTGTTTAGTATCTGAAGATCGTTTCGCGCCATTCAACAGTGAGAGAGTGTGAGAGAATCTACTAATTGTTTTGCATACTATTTAATACACCACTCTGGGAAGCATTGTGAATTGGATTAAAAATAATTTGATTTGATGATTAGGCTATTTTGATTTATATTCTGCTCGATCTTTATCGCTGCAGGATCTAGTCATTGGTCAAATTTCTGAAATCAGTCAGACTGTTTTCTCTTATGTCAACTTTGCTCTCATTATTCGAAAATTTTCGGGGAAGATAAGACTTTAAGTATGAAATATGAAAATTTAATGTATTAAACAGACAGTAAATTATATACTTACATCAGGGAATAATTGAAGCATGTTTCAGGACGAACGCACGATTGGCCTTCATCTGATTACATCGAAAATCGATTGAAATGAGACGAAAAGTCAGTGATTCTTGTGTTGTTTTGTTTATTACCGGTCATTGTTTCAAAATTTTACTATTATGGAAAAGGAGTTTATATGATGGCCATACGATATCACTAACTCCTTTCTACTTCCAAGATTTTTGAAGAATAAAGGTGCAAACAAGTGCTTTTTCATTGCACAGGCACAGCAAGCATATACTTCTGAGTCTAATCCGGAGCTTTGGTAATATCAACAGAGCTTTATGTGTTCTTATTGATGGCTTACATCCACCATTTGCTCTCCAGTTTACGTTATCTTCATGTTTGCTTTTCCTGTTCCTTCCTCCAAAACAATGCAATTGCCACCCATCCATCGTGTCATCTGATCTGTATCATTTGAACCTCCCTGATTTACCGCATCCTATCACTGAATTACTTCTCAGTCCTCATTCTAATTCTGCTTATCATTCATTTTCTAGCTTCCTTTATTCCGTAACAGCAGGATCTTCCTATAGAGCGTAAATATATCATGCACAGTACACCATGTCAGTTCTGCTAACGAACAAATATAAATTATCGTCGTCTAATGTGGATGGTCGTACGGCAGTCACTTCATCACGTTCATCGTCTAATATAGATGGTCGTACGACAGTCACTTCATCATGTACACCGTCTAATGTGGATGGTCGTACGGCAGTCGCTTCATCACGTTCAGAGGTGGTTCTCAGATCGTACTCTATTTCATCCCATCAGAGCTGTAATGATGGTGATGGTAAGCAAAGGGGCTCAAATACGCCATGGATGTCAGTCATCAGAGAAACGTCCGTTATGCCTGATAATGGGGCACCAAAAAATGCTGATAACGTAGTAACTCCGGTATCCAATACGTGGTTGAAATGGATCAAAAGGCCTTACAAGTATTTGCATCTCAATTATTTATTCTCATTGGCATTCATGATGATATATATGTTCCTTGGTGCACTACTATTCCTCTGGCTTGAAGGGGCCTCAGATCAAGCTCGAAAATTGCATGAATATAAATTTTATATTCGTCAAAGAGAATTGTTTCTCGAACAACTCGATGAAATATATCATGTCGAAGCATCACAACAAAGAAAAATTTTGTTGAAGAAAGCTATTGATTATTTACATCGGCAAATTGGAGTTTCATTTAGTAATCGATCGGAGTGGTCACTCACAACTGCTATGTACTATTCTGGTACGGTTCTCACAACAATCGGTTTGTTTTGGTTTTATTACTAATTTAATTTAGTGAAAATCCCTTCAGATTTTCTAAAATCTATTAAAACAATTCCATAGAATAGAATTAATTAGCTGCTTAATATTACAAGATCGATACTTTAGACATCTTCATAAAATTTTTATTAAAATTAAAACAATTGATAAGAGGTGGATATAGCTTTTGGAGTAAAATATTCAAAATTTTTAAATTTGTTAATTAATTGAACTTCACAATTAATTATTGACTTTCACTTCTTAAAATTCAATCAAAATTAACGAATGATCATCACATTTTCAACAAATATCATCCTTCACCATATTTGAAATTAAGTGTGAAAATGGGATGACAATAAATCAAAGAAGAAATTTTGACAAAGTTTGCAAATTAAAGCAATTGATAAGAGGGAAGTAGAGATTTTGGAGTGAAATATTAGGATAAGAGAAGCATTATCTTTTTCTAAGCTTACTGAAATTCTGAGAAATTAAAATGATTGATCGCTTTTAGAGGTTTAGAAATTTTACACTTCAATTTCCTTCATTTATGAAAAATTATTTCTTTCTTATGATAGTTTTCACAAAATGTGACGATGTATAGGTTATCAGTTATCGAAATAGGTTATAGGTTATAGGTTATGATCGAAAAATTAGGACAATTTTTGTTAACATTACAATAATTATAAATAATATAATTTTTACAAAAATTTAGTTCCGTTTTTTTTTTCTTAAAATTTAAATTCATTAATTTAGATTTTTCATTTATTACCATACATTGTAGTGATTCTTTCAGTCAGCTGTTGTAAGAAGTTTTTTTTTCATTTATTCGCTTTAGACAATTTTATTTGTAAAGTGATATGGATACAGTAGTATATTTTTTAAATTTGTTCAATACAGCTGATCCTTATTGTTGTTGAAATTATTGTAGGAAAATAAAAAGTTTTGATTTAATCAATTCAATTTCATTGTTACCATTTAGTGATATAATAAATTTGAAATAATCAGTTATTTAGATGATAAGGCTTAGAATTTGGAATTCTAAACAATTAGTTCTTCTTTTGTTTTTCTCTCGGAAAGGAAAAACAATATATATATATATATATATATATAGTTTTCAACTTATCAAAAACTAAGTTTATATTATATTTGATAAAATAAAAGAAAGGAAGAAAAAAAAAAAAAGAAAGTATCTGGCAAAGAGGAAGGAAAAGAGAAAAACAGAAACGACATCACACATTTATCATTGATGATGATATGTTCTCACTTTGTTATTGATAAAATATATCATTTTATCTTTTAAAAAAAATCAACGAAAAATTTCCTTCCAAATTAATTTGATTACATTTAAAAAGTATGATAATAATAATAATCTAAAATATTTATACTTAATTTATTTATCTTTATTCTTTTTTTTTATTTTATCTTTTATCATTATCACTAAATATTCTAACATTCTCTGATAAATAAACCAAAAAAATATCCATAAATTCATCTTATTACTGTAAATATAAACACACACACACACACACACATACACACACACACACACACACACATACACACACATACACATACACAAAGAATTATTTTATTTATTTACTATGAAAACATTTGATAAACATTTAATAAATCTTAAGATATATATTATCTTATTTCAAATTATCACATTATTTTTCAATTTAAAATAATTTATATATTAAATTTCATGTTATATGTATATATATATATATATGTGTATAACAATATATATATATTGTTGACAATATTTCCCTGAACAAAGATTAATAATAAAAATAAAATTTTTATAAATTGACAGGATTAAGATTGAAATGTGTTGAAATATGATGAATGATTTGCAGTTAATGTTCGTTACTATTAAAGTGCAAATTTGCCTCAAACATCGCTACATGCAGCTAATCGTAAATATTAACTAATACATTGTATTACACAAATTTTCTCTCTTCTCTCTCTCTCTCTCTATCGATACTACTACCTCTCTCTCTCTCTCTCTTTGTTTCTTTAAAACAAAAAAACAAAAGAAAGCATATGTTAAAAACTCTTGATATTTGTGAAGCAATGAATGAATGATATCAGAAAATTATTCTAACAAATTTTTTACGTTGATATTTGTGGGAGCAATGATATCAGAAAATGTATTGCTGTTAATTTGTTGATAACAATTATTGTTTAAAATGAGAATTTTTTTTTTTGCTGCAAAAATTAATCAATTTTAAATTGTAAAAGATAATTTAATATTAGTATGAAAAGATTAAATGAAATGATAAGTACTAACCAATTAAGGAATAATTAAATTTATATTTAATAAAATTTCTTCAATTATTTTAATCAAACAGAATATCATACATTTTTTTTTCCTTTTGTTTTCCCAATATTATCATTAATTTGAATTTTTTATTTTTTTTTGGAAATTATCATTAATTAAGTTTTAATGCTTTTTTTTATAGCAGAAAATTATATAGGTAGAATTATCGTAATTAATTAAGATAGACTAATTAGCGATCATTTTATTTTGACATATTGTTGTTAATTTGATTTTTTGAAAAAAAAATGTTGCACATTCATTAGCGAAACAAAACAACAATAACAACAATAACAACAACAACAACAACAACAACAACAACAACAATAACAATAAAATTCATATATTAATATATATTACAGTATTATGAAGTAAAAATATTGGAAGCAAAAGTTTTTTCTTTTTTATTTGTTAAATCAAATTGCTTTAAATAATTGCCAGCTTTATTTTCATCCTGAAAAAAAAATGGTACAGTAGGCGATCACACATCTGTGAACAATATAATTACTGATTTTGAATGACCTTTTCTTTCTTTTTGAAATAAATATCTGAAATTGTTCAATTAGCTAAATTTCATCTAATTAGTATGAAATAATATAATGCATTATTTAATATCAGAAGGAGTATTATGCTAATTTCTAACAAAAAAAAAAAAGACAATCTTAATTACAAAGGTTCTTAATTACAAACTCTTAATTACAAAGGTTATATTTGAGAAAATGAATTGAAAAAATATATTTCAACCAAATATTAAATGTAATGATTTACTTTATTTTACTGAATACTTTTGGTGATATTTAATTTGATAATTAAGAAAGAGTTGTTAAAAAAAAAAAAAAATTGTTATCTTTATCACTGATAAATATTTTTGTTAGTGGAAAATTACCTGTAAACATTTTTCAAATGTTAATTTTATATTCATAGAATTTCAATCATATCCAAAGTTTATATCGTTGTTGTATGAGTAATAATGTTTGTTTTCAGCCTTATCAAATTTGTCATTTCTATATTTTTCAGTAATTCTCTTTTCGCTCTCCTCTTCTCCTTTACTATTTTTACTTTTAACATCTTTTTTTTTCTACGTCAAATTTAAAATTTTAACTGAAAGCATTAAAAAATCTTTTTCTTTTATGATGAATCATACTTTGTTTCACAGAAGTATCTTTCTTTTCACTTGTGATATGATAAAAAAGAAATCTTAATCTATTAAGTGTATGTGTGTAATCTATGTGTGTGTGTGTGTGTGTGTGTGTCTGTGTGTGTGTGTCTGTGTATCAAATGATAAATAAATTAACAACTGTGTTATTGGTTTTAAATTAAAATTTAAAATCGGACAGTTGGTGTTAGATTTATTTGTTTATAAGGAAGTGTTAAATTTTGAAATATTGATTGTTTGATTAGATAAATAATAGTTTTTGTTGGAATTGATAACAATATATCTATTATGCAATGATCAAACTTTCTTTTTATCAGCATAAAAAAATCCTTCGACATACAGTGATAAAATTGATGGAAACAGTATGATAAAGTTAGCTCCATAATGTATATATGTTTGGAATGTAGAAGATTTTGAATGTTTGAATGGATATAAATGAGGATAATGTTGGTAGTAGACATAAATGGATAATGTTGCTTGATACATGAGGATAATATTGATGAACATATGAGGATAATATTGTTGGACATATGTGGATAATGTTGGTGGACATATGAGGATAAAGTTTACTTTGTACTTAAACACCTTTTACAAGGGGTTTTTTGTAAACGATTACTTTAATATCTTTTTTTATCATTTTAGTAAGAGATTATGCAAAATGAAATTCTGAAAAAGGAAAAAGCATTTCGAGAGAGAGAGAGAGAAATGAAACTAAAGAGAGGTAAAGAAAGTAAGAAAAGAACAATAATTAGTATACGATCAAAAAGATTTTATTAATTAGGAGTATTGAATTTTTAAAAAATTTAATTTTTCATAGATTGATTCGATCAATTTAAAAAAGAAATCATCGTACAGATAAAGAAAAAAAGAATAATGATAATACTATATTAAATCCATTCTTTTGTGTTTACGAAAAATGAAAAGTTTAAAATTCTTATAATCAAAGGGGTCAAAAGTTCATCCTATTGAACTTCTCAGTTAATTTATTATATTTCTTTGATTAAACTTTTCATTTTTTGATAAATACATTTTATTTCATATCAAATGAAAAACATTATATTCATAAATGAAATTAACTTTTAATTGCAACATTTTATATTTCTCAACGTATCACCACCTATTCCTATGATGAAAATTAAATTTCTAAACAGTAAATTATATACTTACATCAGGGAATAATTAAGAAAAAAGACGATAATTAGTATACGATCAAAAAGATTTTATTAATTAGAAATATTAAATCAACACCTATTCTTGTGATGAAAATTAAATTTCTAAAAATCAATTAAATCTTCAACTTGAAAAAAAAACTCCGTACATTTTGGTTTTCGAAAAAATCTCTTGTTGTATCACAAAATAATTCATTTTAATACTTAACAACAAGTAAATGCTTTTTAAGCATATGATTAAATTTTCCGGATCATTTCTTTTGAAGCACTTCTTTTTTTGATTATTGGAATAAGCGCTAATTATGTAAAGCTCTAATTATTGAATTAATCTGAAAAGCATTCATCCTTTTTTTTTTGAAGCCAATTTCAAATTTTTGCAGTCATACAATTAAATTCAAATTTGCAATCACACAATGAAATTTGCAATCATACAATTAAACTCGAATTTGCAATTTGCACAATAAAATTTGCAGTCATGCAAATTAAATTCAAATTTGCAGTCACACAATGAAATTTGCAGTCAGACAAATTAAATTCAAAAAAATGAAAAGAAATTTAACGATAGATTTTATTTTGATATTAATTCGATTGTTTCACCTTTTTTTGTCACAGAAATAGTTCTAATGAAAAATATCATAATTTACTGCAAACGAATTATCAAACAATATTTATTAATTGATACTTTTAATGAATGCAATTAACATTTTATATGCAATTTTTAATTGTATATTCATTTCTCTCTCTCTCTCCCTCTCTCTCTCTCTCTCTCTCTCTCTTTCTCCCTTTACATGATAGATATATTTTATTATATATTAAATTACATCCCTATTCATTTTAAAATAATTTATTTTACATTAATTCATGTAGTAAATTGTTTTTTTTTAAAGTTTATTATCAATTGGAAGAAAGTGTGAAATAAATTTTAAAAATAATATAAAATAAAAGAATTAATAGTAATTTAAATTCATTTTATATTTTTCATAGTTTGAAAAATTTATGAATTAATTAGAAACATTTTGATATTAAATTATTTGCAAAAAATTAATTCAAATTTCTATGAAATTACATTAAAAAGCATTAATAATGCAAATAATATTTATTTTATCAGTATATTTTGAAATACCTTACATTTATTTATGAGAATGTAATTAACTTACCTGTCAAAAAAATTTCATAGCTAAATGTTATAATAGCATTTATTTAATATTTGATAATTAATTACATTATGAAATAATGTTCAAAATTTTTTCTTTTTTCTTTGCTAAAAATCACAACTAAATACAGTAAGCCAAGCAAAAAGAAATTAAATTACAGTAAGCTAAAGCAAAAAGGATGATTCATTTGATGCTAATAATCATTTTCAATAATTGAAATGCATTCCTTTGGAATTTCATTATTCTTTTCTATTATTATGATTATTTCCTATTTTGCAAAATGCCCTGCACTATCGTAATTCCCGGTGGTAACTCGAAGCTAAGATTATTTGATGAAATTGGAAATGTTAACATTCCTACTTTTATGCACTTAATGCATGTGTGTAATGCATTTGCCGCAATGCGTTTGCATGTCACAGAATTTTACGAGGAAAGAAAAAATGGTTTGTTTCTGAAACTGATTAATTGATATCACTATACAACACACTTCACTGAAACGAAATCTCTTTCAAAATTCATATGAGTAAAAAGAAGAAGTCTATTTTTAACGTTTATATAGATGAAAAGTTAAATACATTTACCTCATGGTTTTCCCGAGATTTCTTAAATGTAAACTTAATGTAATAAAGAAAAAAGGATGTAAATTAAGTAACTAATGAGGTCAAATAACTCAAAAAAAAAAATAGCTAAATGAAAATATAAATTTTACCTTATATTATTTTTTATGTTAAAACAAATATTTTTTTGTCAAAGATTAAAGGTGAAATATTAAATTAAGAATGTTGAAATTAATTAGTGAAAAAGAATGATTTCATTTTAAATTTTTGTTTGGGAAAAAATTTTAAACCATTTGACGTTTTTTTTTTTTTAATTAATTAAAACGGACAATGTCAACAATTTTCTGCTGCAAATATTGCTTCATATCTAAATATCTAAACATATCTAAATCTAAACAAATATCTAAATAAGTAGATTTATAATTAATTTGTTACATAAAAAGATTAATTTGTCAAATGAATGATTTCATTTTAAAATTTGATTGAGAATTATACAATGTTTTATAATTGATTAACAAAGTTTTAATTCATGATGGTAGGATGAAATTTTTCGAATTCAACAAGTCAGAAATTTGATTGATTTCAATTTAATTCAGTTAAGAGCAAAACTTTGTTTAATTCAATTATTCATCTTCATCTGTGTTAACTCAAATGAGAAATACATTTCTGCCTGAATAGAAAGTTCGTTTGTTTTCATTGTATTATTTGGATAAAGTATATCATAGTTTAACCATTAAGCTTTACAATACATTTTGATATGTTGTAAATATGAGCAAGTTTCGAGCAAACGAAAGATTTCCGTATCCACAATGATGGATAGAAAGTGATTAGGATAATCAATCATGGATGCATTTTACTTCGTTATAACTGATCAAAAAACAAATGAACAATTACTACATCAATAATTTAAAATATTTATCTCAAATACTTTTTGATGATATTTCAAAATGAAACTTCTTATTAATACTTGTAAAATAATTATGAATAAAGGCAAATATAAATTAAATACATTACTAAATTTTAATTCTAAAACTTAATTATTTCTAATTAGTTGCATAAAATCAATCACTATAATTAAAACTTCTATAGTATCAATATACTATAAAAAGCTTTAATTTCACTAAACTTTAATTTTTTTATAGATACGTCATATAAATTTTGTAAGTAAAATTTGATCACTTTGATAAGTTTGGTTTGAAAATTAATAAAACAAATAAATGAATGTAATCAATTGTTGAATTTTGCAACAATCTTTTGAAATAAATAGAAAGTATAGTAATCAGATGATCGTAGCCAACTAATTTTATCATTTATCCAGTTATATTTTTATTATCTTTTTTGGAGACTGTTTCAAAGGTTATTAGGAGAATTAGTGATAGAATATATATTTGCATTATGCAATTTTTTTTTTTGAAAGAAATACTTAAACGAAATATTCCAACAATTCATTTTTACGGTATTAAATTAAATTTTAGTAACACAACAAAAGTAATTCTTTTCATCTAATCATTTTTGAGGAATGATTTGTGCAAAATTAAAATAAAGAAAATAATTTTTAAATGACAGTTTATTAATCAAAAAAATTTTTCAAACAGGTTATGGTGATGTAGCATGTATGACATCAAGTGGTCGACTAATGACAATAATTTATGCAATCGTTGGTATTCCACTAATGCTTATTACACTTCGTGATCTTGGCAACTTTTTATATAAAGCAATAATCAATTCAATTCGATTGATGCATTTCACATCAAGACGATGCAAGATATTTGGTAGTAAAACTTATAAAACAACAATTCAACAAAACAATAGGGATTTGGCAGAACTTGAAAGTGGCATATCCATCGATAACAATAATGCTGAACGTGAAATTGAAAATAGTGATAATTGTGAAGTGAATGCGAAATTTCACATAGGCGATGAATTTAACGAAGGTAAGTTGTATTAATTGTTTATTTCGGCTTTATTATAAATATTTTGTAAGCAGATAGTTTAATATCAATGTAAACGAAGACAAATGTTAAAAATAAATTATACCATAATATCTTTCCAATATTTTTTATGACATTGAATATGAAAAAACTGAAGCGATATAAAATTTAGAATATAAAATTTGACACTTCTTAAAACGTTAAAGAGAATTTGAATTCTGGCAATTCTAGATTCGATAAAAGGAGAAGATGCAAAGACGATAGAAGATGATGATACGATATTGAGTAATCCTAATCCACCACTTCGAATACCTGTACTTCTAGCTATCGGAATCACTTTCAGTTGGATATTCCTATGTGCTGGACTTTTCAAAATATGGGAGCGCGATTGGACTTATGCAGAAAGCTGTTACTTCATGTTTATTAGGCATTCATTTATGATACTTGTGATTCAATCGATGATTTAAACTTTTGGGAATTCGTAATATTTATGATGAATAATCGACTGAGAGTATGAAATCGGATTTTTTTACATTTGCCTTTTATTAGGAAATATTATTAACAAACTTTTGACCAATATCCATTTACTCGACAAATTCAAAAACTAGCGTAATAGTATGGAAATTATTATTTTTCCTAACACAGTCAAAAATTCTTTCAGTAATTAAAATTTTTTGCTAAAAATTTTATTTCAGTTTATCAACAATTGGATTAGGCGATCTTTCCGTAAGACGAAGAGAGTTAGTTTTTATAGTACCTACTCATTTTATTTTTCAGAGACTCATTCGAAGAATTATGTGTTTGGAAGCAGCTCTATACGATCCGGTGTTTCTCCATCGAGCTTTGGAATTCTGCAGCCGTCAGCTTACGTTCATCATCAACAT
>CAKAEH010002001.1:0-18924 GCA_916381525.1 Cercopithifilaria johnstoni
ATACAATCAAATCAATTTACATAATATATCGTTTCAGGAAAAATGGTGTAAATATGAGAAGAGAGGAGGAAAATATGTAAACGTGGAAAGAGGAGAGAAATGATACTATTACATCTTTTAACAAACAAAATATGTTTCAGAATTCTGCTTGAACATATCACATTTCTGCATTCAATTTATATTTGAAATATTCGAATTTTTCAAAATAAGAGAAAAGAGGAGAAAAAAAATGGATGAATCACTTATTATCGTTGCAAGCTGAACATTGTAAAACTATACAACTTGTCTCATGTTTTAACACCCAAAAGATTAACTGCTAATATGTCTAATTAATTGGTTACTAAATTTCTGTTAAAATCTTCGATAATGAAAATTAGATTAAATTATACATAAATATCTCAATATTTCAGCAGTTAACCGGATTTCTATCGTATTTAATCAAAATTTGCACTTGACTGCATAATTGGCTGATTTTTACTACATATCGGCCATGATATGAAATTAGTTGAAATTATGTGAGAAAATGGCGAAAATTTATAGGAAAGTTGCGACATTATATCAGGAATTTTCAACAAAACATGAGAAAGTTACGATAAAGTAGAAAAGAAAACTCACGTTTTTATCATTAAATAAAGTGATTCCATTTGATAACGTTTGATTGCCATTTTCATCGGTAGGGCATAGTGCGTGTCCATTACTTGGTCGATTTTTCGGCGTTAGCGAATGAAAATTCTGCACTGAACGTGAAATGAAACGATTTTGTGATGATTTCTTGTTATCTAAACGGAATATATGATAAAAAATGCTGATCAGGAATCATTGCAAACAAAAATAAAACAAAAGATTAATGCAAATATAACAAAACAAGACGCTGATCAGGGATTGATTACTGCTTGAACAACTCCTCATTATAAAATTACTGGAAATTTCGAAATTTTCAAGTTTTTCAAAGAGCGAAATGATTTCAAAACCTAACCGAGGTTTGGATATATATATGACTTTGGTTTTAGATCAGTTTGAAATTGAAATAAAATCAAAAGAAGTAGGAGAAATGACGATACAACCTTGAAATGTCGAAATTACAGCTTTGAATAAAACGAGAATACATAAATGATCGGTTCGTTGAGTGAACTGTCTGCTTTTTAGTATTCAATCAAATATTTATGATGAAATACCTTATCTAACCATTAATGATAACGGAATACTTCTTTAAAGAATAAAGCTTTTATCATAGATAGCATATGATGGATAATTTGGCTTCGATTTGTTTTGTATCAATTTGAAATTGAAATAAAATTAAACCAAACAATGGAAAATAGATGATAACGATGGATGAAAAACCAAAGCCAAAATTAATGATAATAATGATGTATTATAGAAGTATGAAAATATATTGTGAAGGAGAGATTCGAAAGCAATTAATGAGCTTAAATTAGCCGAAAACAAAAATAGAAAGAAACCGGAATCACCTGAACTTGAGGTCAATCGCAATATCTGTGGTGATTGAGATGATATAGCTCTAGCTGTTAGCATCGAACGGCTTGAAGTAGTAGTTGTTGTTGTTGTTGTGTTGACAGTTGTGTTGGCGATTGAAGCTTCTAGTGACTGTTCCAAATCATTCATACGACGTAATATTTCAGCTCCTGTGGAACGTAAACACATCTACAAAATAGTAATGATAATCGATTTTAGGATGAAATATTTTAAAACGAATTAGTATCGGATAAAATAGGAAAAAGGGAAATGGGAGAAAGAGGGGGAGATGGGAAAAACGGAATTGAGTAAAACATAGACATAAAGATAAAGAAAAAGAAGAATGCATGATAGCAGCAAGAATTGCTACAAGACAATATGTAATGATCAGGATTCTGAGGATCCGAAGATTTTTGTGCTGCAAAGGAATACGTGATGGCAGGAAGGATTCGCAAATGCTACAAAAGAATGGATTATTGTAGTGAAGATTCTGAAAGGTTGCAAAGAAATTTAGGATGGCAGGGAAGATTCTAAAAAACTACAAAGAAATGCATGATAGCAAGGAGGATTTTTGATAAGTTGCAAAATGTTCGTTATAAATGCCTCAAATAGGCATTTCTAATTCGTAAGTTTAACATTTACATAAATCTTATTGCAAAGTTAAAAAGACTGAAAGCATAATGGCAATTAATAATATTTAATTACTAAATTATCTAAAACTGCAAAAAGATCAGATTTAAATTTGAAAATTATCAAAATATAATGAAAGTTCATTTTTATATAGAAAATAGTGAAATTAAAAAAAGGAGGAGAAAATTTCTTGAAATGATAAATTTGGCATAAATGGGCAAACAAATTTAGAACATTTAAATAGGCCAAGTAAGGAAGAAATTTTTTTTTAACATCGAATTGGAAAAATTTTTTCAACCATCTATCTATCTGATAGCATCAGGAAAAAAAGATACGACATCGAAGTGTCAACATAATGTGATCATTATTTCATCAGTATATTATATTAGAATTTGAATATTTAATATTTTGTTAGTGTTTTTGAAATTATTGAAAGAGATGAATGACATACAAAATCATTGATTGATATTAATCCGATTAATTTTATATTCATTAAGCAATTTTAATTATTGTTATTAATCATTTCTACGATATGATTGAATTTTGTTTTAATTTAAATTGATTGTATGATTGAAACGAACGAATTATCAATGCATGCATAATTCTTATCTATATAAATTGATAAAAATATCTTATCCATACAAATTGATAAAAGTATTTCTCATTGAATTTCACTTCACTCTAATATAATTTATATGTAAATTAGAAATGAGAGAAAAAAGAAAAGATGAAAAGGGATGAATGAATTTGCCGATAACATTTGAAATAGATTACAAGCATTAGTTCAAATTATATAAATTGAAGTGAGAAAGAAGAGAAAGGAGAAAGAGAATGCAAATTACAAGTTCTTTCACTTGCAATTGAACTTGATGTTCGAGGTCAACGATACGATTTCATACTATACCATTATTATCATCATCATTATCATCATCATCATTATTATCATCATTTTCATCAACACTACCACTACTACTACTACTACCAGCGCTACAATTTTCATCCATATTATTCAGTATATTATTTGCAAAATAACAATAATCAACAAATGTTTAGCAATTAATTATTCAAATTTTTAATTTATTTTCAATAGTTGTAAAATGATTGAAAATAGAATGACTGATTGATTGATTGAATGATCGATTGATTGAATGATTGATTGATTGAATGAGTGAATGAATGAAGAAAATGATGAAAGAGATTGAAAAATTAATTATGAGAATAAAAACTTGATATAATTTTTAGTTTAAAAAATTTTCTTTCCACATGAATTGATGATTTGATGTTAATATTATCAGATAAAGAAACAGGTTAAAAAATAAATTTACATTTAAGAAATTCCATAGCCTAATATATCTGTTTGCCTAAGGAGTTGTTTTAATGAATGCTTGATTATATCTGAAAATATTATAATAACTAATGATAATCGATAAAATCAATGATAATCAATGATAATCGCAAAGTTTAATTTCGAGCAGAGATGAAAATGTGATAAGTAAAATAAAGTTATCTATAAAGAAAAATTAATTATGCAAAATTAGTAATAAATGAGAAACAATAAATTTATTACTCTGATAAATGATAAATTAATAAAAATGGATAGAAATTAAATTTAAAAAATTAAAATATAAAACTTAATATGTAGAAAATATTGATGTAAAATAATAATATAAAAATATTAACATTTTTTATAAGATCTACTAATTACTATTAATTGCATTTTTTAAATCTATTTAATACTCTCTCTCTTTCTTTCTCTCTCTCTCTCTCTCTATTTCTCCCTATTTCAATAGTAATTAAATTCGTAATGTGCGATACATTATGTTTCCTATATATATATATATAAGATCGAATTGCTATTTATTTTCTCCTATCTATACGAGCATTTATTAATAATCATCCGAATAACAACATACTTAATAATATCCTCCTGAGAAATCTCAGGGTATTATTAAATATGTTCTTATTTGTTTTATCGTATCATTTTATTTCAATATTGATAATTAAAATAAATTTACTTATAATTAAATAAATGAAAAAATTAAATTCATAAATTTAATTCAGGAAATATACAGTAAAAAGAACAAAAGAAAAAAATGATAAAATCAATAATAACTAATTGATAAGCACTGATAAGAAGGAATTGATAATTTTAAACGGATGATGAAATGTTTAGAAAGAAGTACAAATGAAAAGGAGTACTTTTCTTTTACTGTCGTTGTAGCATAACTAAAATCACATCTATTTTTCCATTTCTTTTCATTCCTCTTCTCTCTTCTTTTCCCCTTTCTTTTTCTTTCATTTTTTAAAGTGAAAATAATGAAAATTAATTAATGGTAGGGATTAAATGAAGTATATTAAAAATCGAATAGCAATTAAGCGAAAAGCCTTTGGCAAATCTGTCAACTTGAAAATATGCCAAAATCATCGAATAAATTTGATATGATAAGGTAAACATAATTGCATGCCTGTTTATGTATATATATACCTGTGTGCATGTCTATTTATATGTATATGTACCTGTATATACCTGTGCATGTGCGTGTGATAATGTATAATTCACTGAATTACAATGCAAATTAATATCACTAATTAACTATCATCAAATATAATACAAAATTTTAAACTATAATGCGAATATTTTATTTTTTGAATATTCATAAATAAAATGATATTAGCGATTTGCAATGATTGTAAAGCTTAACAAAACAAAGCAAAAAAATAGTTAAATTATAAACAATGCTTAATTTAATACATATCAAATAAACAATCATAAATATTTGGTAATTGAAAACTAAATTATAAATAATACAATTTCAATTATTCACTTTTAATCTTTTCTGAGCTTCTACTAATCCTCAATTTCATTACTTTTAACAACGATAATATTTAGTATCACTTAATTTAATACATATCAAATAGACAATCACAAATATTTATTAATTGAAAATTTAACAAAACAAAACAAAAAAAAAAGTTAAATTATAAGCAATGCATAATTTAATACATAACAAATAAACAATCTTATGATTGGAATTGAATACTTTAATTTTAATAATTTAGTAATTAAAATTATTAATAATTGAAAGTTAAATTATAAATATTATAATTTCAATTATTCATTTATAGTCTTTTCTGAGCTTCTACTAATATACATACCAAATAAACAATTATAAATATATAGTAATTGAAAACTAAATTATAAATAATATAATTTCAATTATTCATTCTAAACCTTTTCTGAGCTTCTACTAATTCTCAATTTCATTACTTTTAACAACGATAATATTTAGTATAATTATTGCGTTTTTTTTCCCGTTGAAATTTGTGGGATCGAATGATAGTAATAAATGCGATAATTAATTTCATACAATTTTTGACCGAAATTTTTTTCATTCTTCCTTTTTCAAAATCATCGATAATATTGTTGTAACAAAATTATTATTGACAGATGTATTAAAATTGTAAAAAAAATACAATGAGAAAGAAGAAAAGGAAAAAGAAAGAAAGAAAGAAAGAGAATAATTTAAAAATTTTTGATAGAAATTGATCAAATATTATCGTAGAAAAAGGATTACTATTACAACAATAATATATTTTATAAGAGAAAAGATTGATATTTATATATTTCTATCAATTAATTCAAAATTCTCTTATCTATTCTTATCACCACTATCCATTATGTAGTGATAAGAATAGATTAGAGAAATTTTATCATTCATGAAATTTATTGATAATTTGAAAATTCAATAAGTAAAATAAAATAAAGAAGTTTATATTTATATATTTCCATTAATTAATTCACGAGAATATACATTATCCATTATGCGGTGGTGATAAGAATAGATAAAAGAAATTTTATTAGTCATGAAATTTATTGATAATTTAAAAATTCAATATGTAAAATAAAATAAAGAAGTTCATATTTATATATTTCTATCAATTAATTTGAGAGAAGATACACTATCTATTATATGGTGGTGATAAGAATAGATAAGAGAAATTTTATCACTCATGAAATTAATTGATAATTCAAAAATTCAATATGTAAAACAAAATGAAGAAGTTCATATTTATATATTTCCATCAATTAATTCACGAGAAAATACACTATCCATTATGTGGTAGTGATAAGAATAGATAAGAGAGATTTTATCATTCATGAAATTCACTGATAATTTAAAAATTCAATTCTTATGTAAAATAAGATAGAGAAGAAGTAAGCTTAATACTTTTGCATTTATAATACATTGTTGTTTATACAGCATTTATTGTTTACACTGTATTTATTGTTTACATTGTGACATTTGTATACTTTGTAATTTATTTCCTCATCTATTTGTTTATTAAAATTTATCCATCTTGCTTTAATTTTGTGCTTAATTGTAGCATTTGTTTTATATTTCATAATTACTTAATTATCTATTCATTTACTTTTTTCTTTTCAAGCAATAATAATAAATCAAATTGCAATAATAAACATATTTAACAATTTTTTAATGCCCTAAAAAAGTTCTCTTTTTTGTAAATTATAAAATTAATGCTAATTAATAATTAAACTTGGCAAAAGGTCAAGTATCAAAAATTAGAAAAAAATTATTTTTAAAAATCAAAGTTTTAATTGATGTTATTTTCCAAAATTTTTCCATAAAACAATAACTGCAAAATTTGAAAAAGAATTTCAATAAGTTTTAAAAACAAAAGTATTACATATAATTACAATACATATAATTACATATAATTAATTTACTAAATAATTTCTTGAATTTCATTCCTATTTAGGGTAATCTTCTAAATTTCATTTTATAATCTTTTTGGTGACAATTTTTGTCGAAAATCATTCCCTTCAATCATCTCCAATAACATTCATTCACATGGATGATCGATCCGTTGTCCTTCGATGATCACTTAATGTTCACATCAATTATAATCTTAACATTCAAATGTCATGTCCTCTAATCAAATGATATCATCTTGTTGAAAAAGAAAAAAAGAAAATGTTGAAATATGAATGAAATTGGAAGAATTGATGCGAAAAATCAAAACGAAGAAATTAGAGCAAAAGCGAATTAATACGTCAAAATATGAAATTTTTTCAGATTTTAGTTTATTATTATTATTATTATTATTACTATTATTATTACTATTACTATTATTAATTACCATTATTATCATTATTATCATTATTATTATTGTTATTATTATTATTATCATTATTATTATTATCATTATTATTATTGTTATTATTATCATTATTATTATTGTTATTATTATTGTTATTATTATTGTATTTTCTTATTATTAATAAATAATATTATTGTTATACCAATAGTAAAATAACAATGATAGCAGAAAGTTTTGCAGTCATTTTAAAATTCATTTTTGTGAAATCAAAAAAGGTGAATGAATATCGTTGCGTTTTATATCATTGATATATTATTATGCTTTGTTTTAAATTTCACAACTAACTCTAACTGATAAAATTATAACATATAATAATATTATATTGCATTCAACCAATCATATATGTTTACTTGAGCTCAAATATTTCCAATATGTCAGGTTTGTAATGATTTATTAAATGATAGAATGAAATAAACAAATAACCTTCATCATTTCCGGACTACTGAATTTTACATAATCAGGAAGTTAGAATAGTAAATTGCAATTGATTTTATTTGAAATCTATCCATCAAATAAGAGAAGAAAACGGCAAAAGCATTAGCATAATATCAGTTCTATTGATTCGTTTGATACATTCATCGTTCTTATCAGTTCTAGATTTACTTTATCAAAATATCATATTTCAATAACTTGATCTTTACGATTTTCAAATTTATGAAATCAAAAAATTTCATCAAAAATTTTTATTCGATAATTTATCAATTTATAAATTTAGCTTTTACAAAATATTAGTATTTATGATATCATTCATTTTACAACTTATAGCAATATATTATCTGAAAAGCATCAAAGCATAAGTAAAATATAAAGCATAAAAGCTTGGCTTAAAGAAATTTAATTTGAATGAATGAATTAATTAATTACAGAGAATTCAAAGAGTAAAATAAATTATTACTATGGTTACAGAAAACTATGGAAAAAATAATCTTTAATTTTAATTTTAATTTTAATTTTAATTTTAATTAAATATTCATTTCAATGATTTACAATAATGAATTGCGATATGCTTAAATTTTTGTTTTAATTGCTAATAACTTTTTAAAACTTGTATTTTTATTTTTCTTCCATATTTTACTTTTGCTGATATTTATGTATTTCTCAGATTTACCTTGATTAATTTGTAGGGATTAGCTAGACTAATTTGTAAAAGCTAACTAGACCAGTTTGTCTCGAAATAATCTATCATCATTTTCAACCTGTTCTTCTATTAGGTATGTATAAAATCATTTCCACTTTGGCTGTGTCAGAAAATGGAATACGATTTACCGAATATAAAACAATTTTCAAATATGAATAAAATTTCCGAAGACTAATTATCAGGTTTCTATTTGATCCAAATCATTGATTTTAAATTCTACAGTAATAGAAAACTAATTTTAAAAAGAAACCATCCATTATTTTGTTTCTTTACCTTCAAATATACTTGTATGCAATTATCAATAAAGTACTAATAATCACCGATCGATAATTCACCTATTGAATGGTAAACTTATATTAGTGTATTTGATTCATTTTTCTCAGCTTACAACAAAATAGCAAAATTTTAATAGAAAAAAAGAAATGATAAGAAATGAATTTATTTCAAATTAAAGTACTGATAAGAAATAATAAATGATAAAATAATGGATATCACGGGATACTTAAAATACGATCATCAATTAATTATCTTTTCTTATTTCTCACATTAGAAGTCATCTTTTGAATTAATATTGCTATCATTGATATTTTGTAAAATTAATGTTTTATTAATTCATCGTATTACTACGAATACATCGCATATATTTTTTCTCAATTTAACATTTTCAGTTTTTTTAAACGGTTGAAATAGTCGAGCGTGCTATGTGGGTTATGCTTGTGCACCCGCTTACCGTTGAGTTTTTTGATGGTGTTTGTGGGTGGCCCCGGAAGTTCGGGTTATGGAGTACCAGGAAGTAACTAAGGCTCTAATCCTATTTATCAATTTTATCGATCAACAAATGTTTTCCAAGATGAAATAGTGATAAGATAAATATGATAAATTCTAAAATGAATGACTACTGCAGTAAACGAAGGAATCATCTGTTTGTTTCGGATACAGAAGATAGCTAGTATAGAAAGTGAAGAAATAGCAACTGATAATTGATGAAGAAGACAGTTGAAGAAATGTGAAAATCATTCATTATTCAACCACCGTTTTATCAATCTCAAAAAGAAAAAACTGATCAAACTAAAGATAAGATGAAAATTACTATTTCAACTTCAAATAAAGCGACAAAAGAAGTCAACTAAAAAATTAACAAAAAAATTTAAAACAAAAAAGAATTCGAATAAAACAAGAGAAAATGAATAAAGCGCGATATCATCGGATCATTTAGCAGCATGTGAAGTAAAGAAGGAATCATCTGTTTGGCTCGGATACAGAAGATAGCTTTTTGGAAGCATAAAAAAATGATAGAATGCTAATCCATAAAAATTCAAAATTTAAAAACTGCACTAAATCTGATAAAATTTCTTACAAGCAACGATAACTAAGTGCAACAAAATTCGAAAAATGAAATGATCGCAAGGAAATCGCAAATGATTACGATCGTAAGGAAATCGTAAGTGATTACGGTCGTAAGGAAATCGCAAATGATCACGATCGTAAGGAAATCGCAAATAATTACACTACCTGCCGGGATTTATTAGTGTATATTCTATCATAAAGAAAACTTGCGAAAATGTTCTTCACTTTTCAATAGAGTAAAAACAAACATAAATAAGTTAATAGTTAATTTACACCTGAAATTGTTAAAATATTATTATTATCATTTGAAATTTAAAAAAATGTAATTCTTTCATTTACAATTTAATAAAGTAAGTCCAAATTTTTATTCTCTTCTATTTTTTTATTAAAGACTTAAATTTATAAATATTATTAATTAAATTCCATACTCAAAATGTTTGAAATACTAAGAGTATTTTGATATAATTGAATTATAGGCCAGAAAAGTGTAGGATTCCTTATGGGAAACTTAGCCAAATGTAAGATTCCTTATAGGAAACCTAGCTAAATGCAAGATTCCTTACGGGAAACTTAGCTAAGTGTAGGATTCCTTGTAGAAAACTTATCTAAATATAGGATTCCTTATGGAAAATTTGGTCAAATGTAAGATTCCTTATGGGAAACTTAGCCAAGTTCAGGATTCCTTATAGAAAACTTGGGCAAGTGTAGGATTCTTTACGGGAAACTTGGCCAAATGTAGGATTCGTTGTGGAAAACTTGGCCAAAAATTATGAAACAAAAGAATTGATTTCTGAATAACATATCAAGTAGAATTTCATTGATTATTATGAAATAACTATTTCGAATGATTTTATTTATTTATATTTATTCTGAGGAATTACTATACCAGTTTTTTTCTTTTTCAGTTTCATTATTTCGAAACAATTAAACCTTATGAATTATTTCAATTTTTGATTATTGGGAAGGATGACTTAGACTATCATAGACCATTATTACATGTTATTAAAATGATTATACCTAATCTGATAGATGTCAAATTTATATTATTATATCTGAAAGATATGTTCAGATATTGATTTAGGTCAGAGATTTCAACAATGAACTTTCCGTTGGAAAATTTATTATCATTTGCAACTAAATTATAATATAATCAAATGTAATGTTGTTGCATTCAATTTTTGCAATAATTTCTTTTAATTAATCTAATTTGTATAATTAATTAAGAATTCATAATAAAATCTAAACAATGTAAACAATTATGACTGTAAATAACAGTAAAATTTGAATTTGAGAAAATTAGTACTGCAAAATTTGTCTACGCTTGTAATCAATTAATATTACGACTATGATATTGTTCGATTGATTTGGATACGAATGAACATTAAATAGATATGATACAAATGAAAGATCAAGAAACAAAGCGTACGATACAGATGGAAGGACAGGAGATTAAGCGTACGATACAAATAGAAGAACAGGAAACAAAGTGTTCGATACAGATAAAAAGTCAGGAAATAAATCGTATTAAAACGCTTGGTGGATTACCAATTTATTTACAAGTAATTAATAGCATTACTTTGGAATCATTTCTTCTGGCGGCCAGGTCATATCTTGTCCGATAATGTTTCATGATAGGCTATCCTAACTTATACATATTAAAATATTTGTCGAAATTTATTCAACAAAATATCAATTTGAATGAAAAAATAATTATATACAAAATGTTTTTTATCGTTATCATTATTTTGTCATAAATATTTCGAGTTTTTCCACTTCTTTTTTACTTTGCAGATTTTCAACATCTACGTTGTACGCTGTGAAATATCGATCGTTTTAGAGTAAATTGTTTTTATAGTATATTTTGATAATTATCCACAAATTAATAGTACCAATAAATTTTATGATGTATATTTATCATATAGTTTGAAATATTTAAAAAGCTATTTTTTTCAAATTTCATTTTTTAATCAATAATAGAATTGGTATAATTAATAATAGCATAATATAATTGTATCACTTTATTCTTATAAATATTAATTTGTCAAAAATTTCAAATATACTTTTGACTTTTGAAATTTCATACTTTTAAAGCACTTGCAAATCACCATTGCATAATTAGTGTTGGTGATATTTGCTTTGTTCAATTGGTTGAAGATAATTTCCAGAAGAGTCATATGATTCATCACTTTTAAATTTTAAAATTTAAAATTTAAAATTTAAAATGTTTATTGCAAAAAGAAGTAAATATTTCTTTTGTAAAAAAGTACTTTTATAAGTTTGCAATTTTCTTTATTTTCTTACAACAATTATAATGCATTGCTATCATAGATATTATAGTAAATTATAGCTTAAATTTTGGGAACAAAGTGTTTATTTCTTTCTTATAATTCTTCCATTATCTTATACTATTATTATAATTAACATAATTAAGCAATGTTAGTCAACGAATTAATAAAATAAGTTTAAATATTATTGTTGTTGAAAATGTTGTAATGTATGAAAATATACAACATAAAATATAGGATGGATTATGAAATGAAGAAATGGAGCTAATTTGAAAAGCTTATTTATGTTCAAAGAACTAGTTCACCTACAACATAATTGTAATAAGCAAATTATTAATCATAAAAGAGATTATCATCTATTATGGAATATTTTCATCAGCGATTATCTTTTTCCAACGATACCAAATTTATCTTTGAATTTATTTACAACATTTTGTTGCCTTCTCTCATTCGATAGTTTAAATTTGAAGTTTATTTAAATATTCAAATTAATATTATTATCATTTGAATGATTTACTCATTCAATTGTTTAACTTTTAGAGATAAAATTTGATACCAATGTTTTATTATAAATTTGTTATTTAAATATACCGTTCAATAAATTAGAATAAATTTTTATTATTATTAATGATTCTACTACATATTATCTTGAAGATTTATAGATAGATGTTCCATCGATTTCCTGTCATAATTCTTAGTTTTGGTTTACTTGGAAGTGCTATACATGGACGATGTATCACTGAAGATTGTGATGATGAAGATTTAAGAGGGAAACAGGAGTATCAGTCTTCGAGACCAACAAGATTCTCCTCAACAAACTGTCATTATCATATGGAAAAGCTTTGCCCAGATTGTGGAGCTGATAATTGTAATGTTGATAAGAATATTATCGGTGATAATTGTTGGAATTGCTGTTGCAAACAATTATCATTACCTTCTAACACAGATGATAATAATGATTTGGATGATGACGCAACCGTATTAACAGTCAGATGTGAACCATCATCTACAGATTGCAATTCGAAAGGTGCGGAAGATTCAGGCATTTTGAGAGAGGGTGATGAGTCTTCACCATCTTTGTGTCCATCATGTCTTCAACAATCCAGGCCGGATAGCGACACTCCATCCAAAAAAGATGTTATGTTACCGGTGCTTCCCAAAGGTGTACCAATCATACCATCTCCTCAGTTAGACTTGTTGACCAGTGGCGATAGTATCGGATTCAAAAATATTCGCGATCTTCATTTATCAACAATTAAATCACCATCAGTTGATAAGCATCTTTTACAGGTGGGATAAGTTTAGCAATTTTAACTTTCTTCTTACCTTAATTTTCTAAAAATGTTAAGAAAATATTCTAGTTAGTAGTTGAACTTAAAATTTAAGAAAGCAAGATAAAAGTGTTACATTATAAAACTTATTTAAATGTTTTTTGAACAATTTAAATTCTTCTTTTTATGTGGGAATTTGAATCACAGCTAAATTCATAACTAAAATCTACAAATTTAAATGCAGAACGGAATGAAAACAGATGCCGATCAAATATTCAAAAAAGTTTAATCAGTAACTTATTGACAGTATTATTACTCCCTTATTGACAGCTATTAACAACATATTTTAAATATTCAGGAATCATCTACGGATAATTTCCCATCGCATGATTGTTGCACTCGATGCAACAGTGTAAACTGTACGCCACGAAATAACAATGTAATGATATTAGGAGCAAGAATATTCGAGAATAGACGAAATAGTGGAACCAAATGTAAAAACAAACAGTTGAAAAAATTAATGATGGCTGTAAGTGTCATTAATTTAAATTTAAATTTTGCAGTAAGTTTTATTAATTTAAATTTTAGGTAGGGATTTTCTGTTACAAAACTGAACACAATTTCCTTTCAAAACAGTTATTTTAATTTTATGATCGATTGAATTTTGGCTTTTATTCATAAAAAATTGAATTGAAAAAGTTATCGAAAAATGAAATTTATAACCTATGACCCTATTATTGATAGTAATTTATTCCATTTAAATTATTATAAACAATCACCATTGTTAAATTCTTTTTTTGCTACTTCTGTATAGTTTATTCATATCAATAAGGATTCCTTTTGTTTATTCATTAATTATTAATTTCGAATGGCTTACTAATAAGTAATAATTATAATATACTATAAAATTAACAGATATATTTATATAGCTAAATGCTTATGACAGATACACACATAAATGTATTATATTTTCACACTTTTACAATTCAACAAGGTAAATTTTTACTACATTTTACAATCTCAATCAATCAGACTGATAGGAACTGACTGATAGCAATGATTAGGTATATTTTAAAATTTGAAAAAATCTCTCAATCTTAATTTGAGAGAGAGAGAAAAAAGATCATAAATAATTTAATTCAATTTAAACAATCAAAATTAAATTAATTAAAAACTAATTGAAACAATTAAAAAAATTTTTTCCTTTTAATTTCTTAATAATTTGAAATTTTTTGCTAATATTAACGAATTGATTTTTATTCAAACAAAATGTCAGAAAATAAATTAAAACTTTTTTTCTAATTAAAAAAATTTTAGGATGGAAAAAAACGAATATTAAAATTTCAGAATATCAAGAAGAATCCAACGCGTTCTAAACGAGCGATACAACGAGCAGCAGAACAGAAATTTGTTGCACAATTTAATGTTGTCTGTTCCAAAGGTGATTTTAGCTATGTAACACATGCAACTGATTATTGTGAAGTATCCAATTTGGGTACTGTCTGCTATGCTTTTAGAATTCATTGAATTTTAAAGATTAATTTCAAATTTTAAAACAAGAAAAGTAGCTTGATACTTTTTGAAAATTTTCCATGTATTTCCATTATTTGTGATATGAGGTAATCATTAAATGAACATAAATAATATTTGATCTTAATTAGCTCTTTTCTTATCATTTGAAAGCAAAAAGATTTAGATGACAAAAATGCAACAGCTGGAAGAATAAAATCTTCCAGATCTCTAATCATTTATTATTATATAATGATAAAATGATGGTGATAATGATTATAATAATGTGATGACAATGATATGGTGATAATAATGATAATGATGATAAAGCAAGAAAGCAAGTAAATGATTGAGAATGATTAAAAAAGTTGTCTCAAAGCGATAAGATATGTATAATTTTGTCATTTCATTTGCATACCAAAAAGTACACTTTTGAAACTATTATTAACATTATCGTTATCAGTGTTAATAAAAAAATAACATTATCGTTATCAGTGTTAACAAAACAGTATTATCATTATTAGTGCTAGTAGATTAATTAATATAGAATTCAACTTCGCAATTTAATTTGTCTCAATTTTTTATTTCTAACATTTTCAGTGCTATGTTAATTTATGGGAATAATTCTTTCATTACCAATTTGACATTTTTGCTGTAACCAAATTTCTCATTGCTGTTACCTTTCAGGTATTTCGAGTATTTTTTGTTTAATTCAGAAGTTGTAATTATTTCAAACTGTACCGTACAGTTTGTTCATCAGATGGGAAGTGGAAAATACATTGCTTTTTCAACAAAAATCAACTTTTATAGGGATTGAAATTCTAAAGCGACATCATACCGCAATGCACGTTCAGAAGTTTTACTTCCAGAAGTTCAAAACTTCTGATGCTTCTAAACATTCCATTGATGTCAGAAATAATTATGTGACAAGTCTAATATAATAATGCAACAAAAGATTGATACGATGAAATGAAATGATTTTATTAAAATCTCTGCCTTGAAATAATTATGTTAAATTTCCAGAAAGATTTTATAATTTTAGATTAGGCACCACAACTCACGTTCAGAAGCTTTGCTTTCAGAAGTTCGAAACTTCTGATGCTTCTAAACATTCCATTGATGTCAGAAATAATTATGTGACAAATCTAATATAATAATGTAACGAAAGATTGATACGATGAAACGAAATGATTTTACTAAAATCTCTTCCTTGAAATAATTATGTTAAATTTTCCAACAAAAAAATTTATTAATTTTAAATTAAATCTGAATTTTTAATTTAAATCGTGAAAAGGAAATTGGAGTTTTTAAAAATTTTAAGTTTATAATTTAAAATAAAAGTTTTATAATTTAAAATAAGAAAATGATACTTTCTATTCGCTTCTATTTTGTATTATTTCCATTCAATAAATTAATACAACATTTCAAATTACTTCCATAAGTTTCAACGAACACAGGCGCTATTTTAACTTTGAAGAAAGAAATTTTTGCGCTTAAAGGCGTTTATGTCTTTGCGTTAAAATACTCTCACACATACGAATTCAATAAACATAAAACCATATGCAAACACATACATATATGTATATACATGTATTTTGTAAATAAATTAAAACAAGTTGACAGCGAGACGATCTTCTTTTGCCTGGCGCTTGATCAAAAATCATTACGTGGACCAATTAAAAAGAAAGTTGTCATCCTTCAATTGTCATCTATCATCTACCAAAGTAAAATTCTAATTTAACAAAATCCTAATTTTGCTCCTTCTTAAATTTGCTTTCATCGCTGAATTTTTTCTTGCATTAAAAAGTTGAATAATAAAAGAATTATCAAATGTAAATAGATCGATCATTCATTCTTTTTAAGGCCAATCAATATCACTTCAAACTTATAAATAAACTTATGCCAAATATTGCAGAATGTGGTAAATAATATTTGGATGGAAAACGAAATAGTTTAAAAAGCAATTGCAACAAAGTATCTATCCTTCCGCTTCATATAATATCATTTGTTTCACCGGTAATTTAGCCGATATAATTGATTTCTGTTCAGTTCAACATGATCTATCCGGCTATGTCGTCAGATCATTATAAAATGATAGATAAAATAATGATTTTAGAAAGTCTTAATGTATTTTCAATTGCAATAAAGTATCCATCCCTCCACTTCATACAATATCATTTGTTCCACCGATAATTTAGCCCATATAATTGATGATTTCTGTTCGGTTCAACATGATCTATCCGGCTATGTCTTCCGGTCATTATAAAATGATTTTAAGAAGTCTTAATGTATTTTTATGTTAAACAGACATTTTCATTCCTCAAACAGGTCGAAGAAAAGCCGAAAAAAACGAAAATAAATAATCAAAAAATGAAATATCCATGAAAATTATGTATGCTAATTTATTATCCTTTTTTAAATAATTAATATTATTTACCATAAAATTAAACGGATAATTCATAATTTGTTTAATTAATTCGTAATTTTTGAATTATTGAACACTAACATATATTCTTAAGATTTATAAAGAAATTTAAGTGCCGTAACAGAACACACTATTTTGCCGATCAAATAGTAATGGATTTGATCGGTAAAAGTTAAATCACCGATAATATATTTTAATCTTTTAGCAATTTGTTAAGATAAAAATTTGTTGTTGTCATTGCAATTCGAAACTGTACAAATAACTCGTGATAATGCAACACACTGACGAAAGATAAATTTATCTAACGAAATATCAGAAATGTTGATAATGACAAAAAAACACAGCAATTTATTTGTTAACATATTAATGAATGATAACATCAGAAGAATGAGAAATATTTTTTAGCTAAAAGATTTGATAATAAAATAAAACGAAAACAATTCAGAAGAAAATAGTAATAACTTACAAGAAAATCAAATTATATTCTTAACCCACAAATTTAAAAGTGAAAAATTCAAAATGTATAAAAATTCAACTGATTTAAATAAAAGATTTTTCGCCGATAAAAACTGATGGAATTATAAATGAAGGAGAATGAGAGATAGTGAATTCATAGTGATGGACATTAATAAAACACTTTCTCCTCTTAATATTGAAATAAAATACATGATGAATAGATACAACATGATATATATAATATTTACTGCTTTGCACTGTTTGAAAGCGATTTCGGAGTTGTTTCCGGTTCTTTCGGAGATGCTTGAATCGGAATGTTCCGTGCTTCAGGTAGGCCGACAATGGTTTTGGATGCGCAAACTGTCAATACTCCTTTATCGGACAAATGTGATTCGATTGTGTCAGATCGAACTTCTTCTGGCATGACAAATTTTCGAACGAAATGACGTTCGATACTACCATGTCCTGACTGATCGACACGCTCTTTGTGATGACCCTCAATAATTAGTTCACGATCTCGAACCGATACCGAAAGTTCCTTTGGATGAAAATGTGAAACATCAACTTGAACTGCAAACTTATCCTTCTCATTCGATACCTGAAACTTATTACATTAAGAAACATCCCGATGAAAACTTCCGACACTTATCACTCATTTACATGACCAAGCGAATGTCAGGTCAACGAAAACGAAAAAAAGCCCAGGAGGACCATTTCTAAGGCCAAAGAGAACTATTCCCAAAATTTCCCAAAATTCTCATAAACATTGATATCAGAAATTAAAATCCTGTTACCTCGCCGAATGCATTTCCGATATTGCATTCATTCAGAGCCGGCTGATTTAGCCAGTACGGTGCAACACTTCGCAACGGTCGATATGACGATCTGTCATCGAATGTGTTATCAAAAAAGTCTGTTATGAAACGTTCCATCGGTGAGGTATAAAAATAATCGCGCGGATTATAGCGGAAAAGTGACATTGTCGGATTTGCTTGAATGATAGCCGAATTCTTCTAAATCGGAAATATTTTAAAAAGTTATAAACTGATTTACTGTCGGAGCACCTAAACCATTACAATGGGTGCTGTAAGGCGTTAAGTTCACATTCGAAAGTTATTATCCCCTTGGAGTAATTTGAAGAACAAAAAACAATAACGAACGGAAAGCTAAGAGCAAAAGAGGAACCCGTTAGATGGATTACTCGACTGG
>CAKAEH010002002.1:0-18865 GCA_916381525.1 Cercopithifilaria johnstoni
TATTCGAGATGGAATGTATAAAATAAAGCGAGCAAAAACGATCATTCAATTCACCATATGTAAAAATTTCTTGATCATAGTCAGTCATTTATACTTTCTAATCCTGACTTTGAGATTGTTATAGTCTAACAGGAAAGGATAGTATGAAATATTGTATGTGATAGGAATGGTTGTGTAAATCATAGGTGAACTTTTTATTCGAATCATTAAATGAAGTGAATTTTACTACATGTTATAGCTATATGTGAACTTTTTTTATTGTTCTATTAAGCTGCCAACTCCAGGACTTGTTATTCCTAACTGTTTTAGCAATTAGCTATCGAAGCAAATGTGCTCACTTATAGTTGTTTTATTCTTGCTGTGCTTTCGGAAATTTTTCCGAAAATTTTCTTTTCTTTCCTTGTTGTAATTGTTGTCTATTTTCCATTTGAATCTTGCTTTCATCACCAATCATTTCAATTTTCTTTCGTCTTTTTTCACTGCGTTTACCAAACATGTCTGTTATGTAATTTCGGGATGAAATCTGACAGTTTATAAATAATACTCTGATTCGCAGTAAGTTGTTGTTATGATTTTCTCCGAAAAGAAAAGCAACGGCAGTTATCGTCAAGCATTCATTTATCATTATATAACAGCATGTAATGAAAAGTCTTTTATTTGAATTGAAGGCTGACCTGAAAACGAATTGGATTAGGAGGTCAGGAATTAGTCCATTTGGTTAGATTCAAGAGATGGTATAAATCAGAGGGAAGATAGTCATGCACAACGTACAACCAAAAAGATTTGGGGGATAATAGATAATATCATATAATAGTGGTTGCCAGAATAGCATATTTGGATAGCTTAACACTGATGTGTAAGAAGGGGGGAGGGTGGGGGGTGTTTACTTTAAGAGTGTTTACCTTAACTTTTTATTTAATAGCACTTTCATTCTCTATTGGGAATAAACTTGTCTGTATGTTTTGATTGGTGTGGAGACAGATGCTGATTTGTTAAATTATGGGTTAAATAGCGCAGTGTTTCATCGAATTACTAGGCATGGAAAATGACAATGTAGAAATTGAAATGACATAAACAATTGTTGTCTGTCGCTGTGTTATTATCATTGGTGATTTGCTTTGGGCGATATATTTTTGATATTTTAGCCAAATAGAGAACTGTTTTAATTATAATTTACCATTAAGTAAACCTTCTATAATTCTTTAAAATTTAAATGTGGAATGAGAATAGTTTACTTTTCAGTTCTATTTCATTCAAATGATATTTTCTTATTCATGTGGAATATTGGTCGTACAAATCTGAAAAGTTAAATGATTATTTGCAAAATTTGCTGATGTTTCATTAATTTTTCTCGGATATAGGATATTACTATTGCTGTATGACATTCCAAAATTATTGGCTGAGAAATGTTGAAAACATTTTGTAACAGGCAGCGATTGAATACAGACACAACAGAATCGATTGATTCGGGATTCTCGTCGTTAATTACTCATCTAAATGATTATCCAACCAAACAAAGACGTAATTTACAGGTGAAGTTATTTTTCTTTCATACAACAAAGTAATAAATCATAGGATCGTTTAATATTAATATTTTCTTGATTACAGGTAGATGATGTTCTTTGGTTTTGTTCTTTCATTCTAACTGTGTGGTATTTTGGACTTCCGCTATCATTATTTACTGATCCACGCGTTGATTGGTGAGTTACCATTTCTGATTTCTGACTTATGTAAAAAATTTACTCGATATTCGAGTTGAAAATATTCATCTTTAGTTATGGAATAACTTTTCACGACATAATTAAACTATTCCTCTCTTTCTAAATTTAATTTACTGCTCTATCCATGAATGTTTGAATTTATTCTCATGCTTGCATCAAATTAAATTTCTTAGAAAAGAATTTTTTTTCCAGGTTTTTCTTATTTTGTTCAATATTTTATCAACTAAGCTTTTTCTTGATTGGCTTATATCTGTGCGCAAAAAATGATAAAAATTCACCAGATAAATGGCACAAAATCTATCCGAAATTATTTTTCCTGGCCATTGCTCTATTTATATCCTCTTGCATAACGTAAGTTTTCGGAATTCTGGACTTTTAAAAATGTTCATACCTCATTTCTGATATTTAAAATGATACAGGTAAGAGGAAGATTTGAACATATTTTGCTCACTTTTACAGTTTTATGTGAAAAAGGTTTTACTTCGCTTGGTTTTTTAGGATGTTCTGTTTTTGTTTATTTGTTTACTGTTTATCAACTTACTAAATGATATTATCAACTTTGAACGAAAATGTGCTTTATAGGTTTTGCTTTGCAACATGGAACTTGTGGAATTTCTGGACGATTTATATTGTACTTGTTACTTTTATGTTTACCATTGTTGTAATATCATTTCTATAGTACCAAAATTAAGTGTGAATACGGAAAAGTAATATTTGTAGCTTATTATATTTTTTTAAAAAAATTTTGATACAATTTGATTGTATTAAAATTCCGATAATCATCGGAAACATGTAAAATTAATTTGCTATGATAGCTAGCAAATGAAGTTTGTGCTATACGTTTATGTTGCCATAATTGTGCATACTTTAACATCAAATGTTAAATTTCCCACATTTTAGAGTTCTTCCATAAAATGAAAATTTAACGTTACCATCAGTTGAAATGGCGGTTTGAATTTTTCGTTAAAAACATCTGGTCAGATTGTTCATCAATCCCGGTTGGGAATGTTGATTTGCTTGTTATTTTTTTAAAATCATGAACAGATTGTTTTAATCATAGAGTCGAAATTTTGCCATGGAATTTTTTGTAAGAATGAATATCAAAGGATTGTTTGAACCTGATCCGCTAATTAACATGATGTATTATTATAAAGTGCAACAAATTTGAATATAATTTTATGACAAGACAAACGATCACGTTTAATAAGAATTGCAAAAGATAACTTTTAGCTATTATTTATTTATTTATCTCTTATATTGCAATGAAAATATAAATGCATTAAAATATAGAAAAAGTTTTTAAATTTTTAAATGGATGAATTTAGTTTTTGGCCTATTTTATCGGTGTACGTACCACCACCACAAATGGAATTATTTGTTTTATCGATTCTTCGAAATTTTTTTCTTTTTCTCATTTCATTTTTATTGCACTTTATAATTAGGCCTATTAATTAAGATCATCAATTTCTTTTAATCACTTTTCAATCATTTCTTTTGATTAATATAATTAATAGCTTTTATTGTTTCATATTATTTTGTAAGAAAATTTTTTTTTTCATATTATTTAAAAATGAAAACAAACAAACAAACAAACAAAATGATATATTATAAATAATATATCAAATTCTTATTTCAACAATATTATATTTGATTATGAACTATGAACTTTTTTTAATTTATTATTGAATAAATTATATTGGCACATAAAAATAGGAATGAAAAAAAAACTTCTACTTCCCCTCTTATTCATCCATCCTTTAAGCTCATTTGACGAAAATTGAAGAGATATTTAAAATTTAATTTCCTATTTTACAATTTATTTTCAGTTGGAAAAAAAAACGGAATGAAAATTAAATGAAAGATATATGTGAGTGAGTGTATATGTATGTATTATCGATATTGCAAAATTATTACGTAATGAAATTGCTTTTAATTTTAGATCGTAAATGAAACATTTTTGTTATGTTTTTATTCTGTTATACTTGTACATTATTTAAATGGGTGAAATGAAGTAAGTTTGTGTTATGCTGTCAGCTATCAGATAACAATAACAACAACAACAACAATCTTTTCCTATCACATTTGCAAAAACATATTATTTATTGAACATTCTGTTATGTCGATTGTTTTTCATTGCTATCATTATGAATAGTTTTAACATCATCGTTTGTAATTTTGGAAAATATCGCCTAATGTTGTTATTAAATTTCTCTCGAAATCTGTCACATTATGATGGAGTTATTTTTTTTCTTTCTCCTCCTCCCTCATTTAGAAATTTATATTTAAAATTGTATCGATTAATTTTTAAATTGACAAACCATATGTTTAAGCTAAAATTGAGAATGCGAGAGATGAAGAGCTTGAAATAAAACCTAACATATTTCAATCACAGAAATGCGGAAGAGGCTATGCCAATGCAGTTTGGCAAAGCCTTTAATGATCATCATCCTCATACAACTGAAACGTAATTCGAAAATTATCTGCAAAAGATATCGTGCTTCATTTTCAAATTTATTTTCAGTTTATTGAGACCGAATTAAGTTGCAGTTATTTTCTTTTTCCAATATTTTTATTTTTCAATTATTTAAAAAAGGAATTCTTAAAATTTGTTTTTAATTAGAAGAATCGAATTTTATCGTTAATCTAATTTCATTAAACAATATTAAACCTTTTTAAGGTAAAAATAAATGAAACAAATTTCTACCAAAAAAATTTCTTTTGTTTTTCAATAATTTTTATTGCTTTCCAAAAAATTGATATATTTGTCAATCAAAGTTCTTTTTTTCTGAATAAAAAATCAATTAGGATGATGAAAAGAACTTGGAAGATTTTTGATAAAGTGAAATGATTCAACGATGTTGTGTTATTTTTCAATTTCTGTTCTTGAAGGAAACAGAACTTAGTTAATGTGTTTATTTAAAAATAAATTAATGTATTGAAATTTCCTTAACTAAATTTTAATCAATTTTTTAACTTTTGAAATGCAATGAAGTTTATATGGATAAAATGTGTGATAATTTCTTCAAAGTTGAATGAAATTGTTTTTTCCTCTTTTTTTTTTCTTCGATTTTTTTGAAATTGCAAAAATTGCTACGGCAATTTTAATGATTGTTAGCTTATACCTTTAAATCTCTATACCTTTAATTTAGTAGTTTTGCCATTTTTCAATAAAAGCAACAGTAGAATTTCCCACATTTTACTTTTAGGAAAAAAAATCAAAAATTCGCACCCAAAATTTTAATATAAGAAATTATTATTGCATATATGCAAAATATTTTTTCACAATTTTACTTATACTATAATTTTATGCTTAGAAAATTAATGAAAAAGGTAAAATATATATATTTTTTTTTAAGAAAAATTTGTATAATATTGAATTTCATAATTGCCATAAAGAAATGTTACTTTAAAAAGAAAAAATTAAAATTGATTTCGTTATTTAAATATAGACATTGGAAATATGTTTAATAATATCAGAGTTATATACGAAATTACAATACTTATTTCTATTAAGTAAAATAGTTAAAGCCGTTAGTTATTTGCTTTTAAAATATTCGATTAAAATGAGAAAAAAAAATATTGGAAATTTAATCTTCAAAGAAATATGTATATCATCAACGATCATAATAATCGAAGTTTTCTCTATCTATAAAATGTATGTATTCTCTTTAAGATTTGTTTACAGCTAAAGTGATTGCTCGAAAAGTTTGTCATACCTGAAAAATAATATCTGAGAGATGATCTTTAAATTTCAATTTTTTTTCTTTGTCTAAATAATAATTCATTTTCAGGTATACTATTTTAATCATTTTCTCCTTCCGTTTTTTTTCCTGTTTTAATATCTTCAATATTTACTATGCTTTTTATAATTTTTCTTGAAGACTTTTAAAAGCTATTTTTTTTATGCAAATGAAGCTTTGGAATAGGTAAATGATAATTCAATCATAATTTTCAGGTAGATAGAATAAATTAATTTGTTTACCGTTGTCTAATTAATAATTCATTTTCAGGAATATAATAATTTAGAAAATGGTTGGAAAATTTTTTTACAAGCAATTTTGCTATAATTATTTTTGATAAACTTTTTGGGAATTATAAATTATTCATTAATTTCATCATCTAAAATGCTAAAAATAATTGTTTTAAAAAATATTAAAAAAAACTTCGTTCTCACAAAATTTATAAATATTTTAAAATATTCATCGTAATAAATCGGTGCTACTTTTCGATCAATTACAACTTCATTTTCTTTTCTGTTAGAAAATCTTTGCAATTATTTAAATGAATTAGTGAATTTAAAGGAAATTTGGCTGCAACTATCATCAACAATTTCAACACTGTATTTCACGATAAACTAGAAATATCATTATTTTTTGAGCATTTGTTAACAATTATGATATCCGTGATATCATCGAAAGTAATCGTATTATCGAAACAGTGCTAACAATTTCTATCATAATGAATTGTACTATAATAGAAAGATTATCATTATATTTGAATATTCATCAAATTATCATCGCTATTATTCTGGTACGATTTGTTCTGGTACTTCTCGTTTCAATAACAATTTTAACATTCTTTTATTCTTTCAAAAAGAAAATTAAATGGAAGAATTAATCAATAAGTTGTAATTTTGTTAAGTAATGTTTGAAGAAAAAAAATTAGAATAGCTTTTTCCATGAAAATTTTCTCAACTATTTAGGTAAAAGGTTATTATATATTAAATATTTAACTTTATACGAATCATATCTTTTATGTTTATTGTAAATTGATTACTTTAATTTCAGGTCATACTGATATTTTCTGTGATAGTTGGGAATACATTTGTTATACTATCCGTAATTATTTATAAGCGTATGAGAACATTTACAAATAAATTATTAACATCACTTGCCACTGCTGGTAAGTTTATTCGTATAAAATAGAGGATTATGAAAATCGAAAAAGCATTAATGTGACATTTTAGGAATTAGATTTTAACTTAAATGATGAATCATCAAAATAATTTATAAATTAATTTTGCATACGAGAAAAAAATTTTTTAAACTGTAAGTTAAAATCTAATTAAGATTGGCTAAGTTTCTTATTAAGATTGGCCAAGTTTCGAAATATGATATCGCACTTTATTATAACTGTTTGTTAGTGCATAGTTATCACAAAAACATTTCAATTTTAAATTTAGCTTACATTTTGATCCGTTTAATCTATTCCAATTAAAATCAATTAATTAACATATAAATAATATTTCATCTTAATTTCCATGAATGAAACTTCCGGAATATACTCATACACTGATTTTGTTCTTTTTTGTAATATTTTTCTGAACTGAAATTACTGTGAAAAATTTGAGAAAAATTTCATTTAAATCAAACAAATAATTTATTACAATAAAAATGCATGGCAAATAATCGAATTCTAAATCTTAAATTGAAAATCAGAAAATGATTTAAATATAAATTTTTGAATTTTCAAATTTAAATTCATCGAAATCAATAATACTTCATCCGTAATACACTTTATTATAAAGTTATAAAAAAAAAATTGAAAAATAATTCTAAAATTTTTTTGCAGATCTCTTAGTTGGTCTATTTGTAATGCCATTATCATTATTGGATTTACTATTAAATCATGCCTGGCCATTCGATATATTGTTATGTAAAGTTTGGTCAACAACTGATGTCCTTTTCTGTACAGCATCTATACTCAATCTTTGTGTCATATCAATTGATCGCTATTTGGCAATTTCTAAACCATTAAAATATTCTCGAACGAGGTATTTTAATTTCTAATATTTTAATGCTTAATTAATAAGATATTATTCGAGGAAAATTATTCATGCAATTAAATTCCTACCTTAATATTAAATGCCAAGATAACAATTGTTGATTACATGAAAACAAAATTAAGAATAATAATTAGATGTGATGTTGATAAGATGATTTGGTTGTAAACATCTCGGGTAGTGTGTTAGCGATGTCTCGTATGTATTTATTTATGCAAGTAGCTAAAAGATAGATAGCTTGCAATATGTCGAAAATCCTGCAGAAGCACAAGTATATTTGCATAATGCCTAATTTGAAATTTCAATGAATTTTTAGCATTAGTTCGATTGGCGAAAACTTCCGACTTGTCGGAAGTTAAATAATAGCAAAAAATAAAATTAAATAACAGCAAGGATCGGAAGATGGAGCATTAAATCCTGAAATATTGTGATTTGAAAAAAAAAAAGAATTATTTCCTCATTAACATCTCAATGCTTTTCCACTCATTTCTTTCTTAAAGCTATATTAAATGCAACGAATTTGATAAAATGATCTTATCAAAATTATCAGAGTTATATCAAAATGATTTTATCAAAATTTTTTTAACCATTAACTTGCATATATTATTAAATATTAATGACAAACATCATGTGGTACACTTAATTTTTATAGAAATTATAAAACAGCTGCTTTATTATTGGGCTCAGTTTGGTTGATCTCATTTATAGTGTGTTCACCACCGTGGATATTTCATTTTGATAATTATCCTAAAATCATTCGTGTGAATATTTCTGGATCCAATTCATGTTTTGTTGATATGATCTTTTGTGATTATCCCAGTGGTATTATATATCGAATATATAGTTCCATGGCGAGCTTCTTCATTCCACTTTTGGTATACATATATATTATATGTACAGCTAAATTTTTAATTTAAAAATTAGAAAATTTTAAATTAAAATTCAATCTAATTTCAAACAGATGGATTATTTTCTTTTGTTAAAAAAAACTAGAAATGATAAATTAAATTAGAAAATTTCATATTTATATAGTAGTGTAGTTTTATGAAACTATATTTTAGGTGATGTGCTGGATATACTGCAAAATATTCCGAATTATATCGAGGCGTGAAAAAGTTTTATGGAAAAGTATCAATTTAAGATCATACGACGAATCCAGTAAATGTTATACTTTAAACAGCCAAAGCAGAGATAGGTGAAATTAAAAATTGTTTCGATTCAAATTATAATATAATTTCATTTCTTCAGTCTCTTATTTTAACAATTTATCAACCATAAGTGCAATAATCTCAGCATTATAATGTACTGATTACAACAATTTTAATCCAGTTATCGATAAGAATCACTTCTTACATTGCTATACAGTGATTCTGCATAACTATATATCTTTCTGAGTTCTGTGTAATGTTTGAAAAATACCGGTGCCATAATGTAAGTAGACCGGATTTATGATAATTCGGATTACAGGATACCATAGTGAAAAAAGATAGATCGGAGTTTATAATAATTCAGGTTACACAATTTTTTTTTATAACTAAGAATAGTGACGAAATTACGACAGATATTTAATAATTTTGATTGGTAGCAATAGCAATTAGTTAACCATCTGTTATTGGATAACAAAATAATTTCGAACGGTTATGGAACATAATTTCGAAAATTTATACGGACATTATTTTTGTGATCAGATTAAAATTAAAAAAGTTTAAACAAAAACTGAAGTAACCTTACACATTATGGGCTTACAATCCATCATAGATAATGATTATTTTTAAAAAGTTGAAAGAAAAAAAGAAAAACATCTTTCCTGAAAGTTTTAATTATTGCAAAGAAATTTAACCTGAACATCTTTGCGACAGATTTCCTGCATTACGAATTTTTATATTACACAATTATCAGCAATAATTTTATAGAAATAACATTGAACGATATTCGGAAGAATCAATATCTAAAAAGCAAACAACAGATGATATAATGTATAGTGCTATCAGTGTTGGCATAACTCCACTTAAATCAGATTCATCGAGTTGTGAGATAACATCAAATGATCGATCAAAGGTCTCTTTCACTTTGATCATTTTTGTTATTTATCAACGCTTCGGTCCTCTTTAATCTAAATATTAAATACATATTTAAGTTTTAATGATATAAAGATTTACATTAATTTATTTACATCAAAATTGAAAGATGAAAGTTAATTTCATTTATCATTAGGATGAATTATCGTCCAGAAATAAATGTTAATATACTATCACATACTAATATATCTCAAATACCCTGCACTGAATCTTTCCAGTTGTTTCTAATCGATTAGCTAATTAGTGGAAAGTATAAGATGGAATATTTGAACAGATAGAGTGTTAGACTTTATCAAACTTGTCCCATATATTAAATAAATCCTTGCATTTCAGTCATCTATAAATCAAATGGATACTGAGGATGGAAGTGTGTTAACATTAGCCAAAATAGCACAACATTGTTACCTTAAATTACAACATCGTTATTTATTAGCCAAAGCGCATGATCGCTATCCAACTTATGGCCCTAGTAAATTTACTAACACTTCACGGGAGAAAATTGTTTATATGAAGGAACGAAAAGCTCTAAAAACGATTTCCATCCTTTTTTTCGGTATTTTTCATACTTCTAATTAATTTGATAATTTTTCATGCTTATATTTTTCATACTTATAATTAATTTAACACTTCTAATTAATTTGCTATAATGAAAATAAATTAGCAAAAAAAAAATGGGAAATGTAAAGTTAACAAATTTAGGAGAAAAATGTATTGTGTAACTTTACTAACAAATTTAATTTTAAATCAATTGAAAAGTTATTCTGTCAGGTTTCTAATTTTGTATCATTTATCAACAATTCTTTATACTTTTTTATATTCTAAAAAACTTCTCAACTGATTGACATTATCACTAACTGATACATCCTATCAGATTCAATAATTTTCAGCATTTTCGATATGTTGGTTCCCATTTTTCGTAATTTATTTGGTCGAAGTGACAGTGAGCAGTTCTAATGAGATTATTTATGCAACAAAAGAAGTATTCCTATGGCTTGGCTATTCAAATTCTGTTAGTTTTATATTTTTAAAAAAATGAAACTAAAAATTTTGAGCTTTTTTTAAGATAGCAATTTAAAGGAAAAAGTAATCTATTGAATTGTTAAATTTCTGAATTTTACTTAATATAATATATTTTAATTTTCAAATGAAAATTTTATTTGAACAATGAATGTATTGTAGGTGTTGAATCCAATAATCTATACGATGTACAATCACGATTTTCGACGATGTTTTCGTGATCTTATGACATTAGGATTTATCACGAAACGGCGATCAATGAGTATCCGTAAACTTCATCAACAAAGCATCTGTTGAAATTATTTATCAATTTTTGATATGAATCACTTTTGCTCAAATATCATTTTACTAACATATATATTTTTTTCTCCTTCATTTCTTCTCATTTGTTGTTATCACAATACCAATTATTTGATATATGTAATCAGATGAATAGTTAAGAATAAGATTGAAATATGAAAATTAAAAAATTATTTAATAATGCTATCAATTGTTATCAGTTGTATGCTAACAAATTTAATCATTTTTATTGAAGTACTTAATTGATAAGAGATGTATTGCTTTGTTTTTGAATATTTTTTTACAAAATTGATGTTAAATTTTTGAAAGAATTGAAGTAATTAAAAAAATATAGTTATTTTATTTATTGTAATTTTTAATTGAAAGCATTAATTAATTATTCTATAATTATACAATAATTATTATTACGATTTATTATTATATCATTTGCATTTCATCTTCCGGTTTTTTTTTTTAAATTCAATCTTTCTAAACTCTATCTCCTTCATATGTGTCTTCCGTTTTCTTTATCTCTTTATATTTGGAAATATATGTGAACCGGAAATTGAGAACTTTTTATCAGTTAAAATTTCTTATCTATTACCGATGTAATTTGAAATCATAGCTGTTCTGTTTTATTAATTTTAATCACCGATCTAACAAATAACTATTATATTATAAAGACCTGATAATAAAAATAATGTTGTTGTCCAGAGAATTTAAACTTTCCAGAGAAACACAGCAAACATAATTTATTTCAAAATAAAAATTTCACACTAAAAAAGACAAAGAAAAAGAAGAAAAGGAAATTTCTATTTTGCCTATTTGAAATAATAAATGTTAATTTTTATAATTAGCAAAATTTTTCTTTGGCAGCTAATTTTGAAAGCTTCATTAAGTATTATTAAAACAATGAAAAATTTAAGCAACAAATGAAAGATAAAAAGAGAAGAATTTCACTTATTGTTAGTGAAAAAATTTGTTTAAATACAAAAAAAAAAAATTATCATTTCCCGATATAATTATCAATTAATCATTGATAATGAGAAATAGTTTAGGGAGTGTGATTTTTACTTTTCAAATTTGCCCATACTTGACGCTGTTCTTCATCTGATAGATGAAGCGTCATTGATACATTTCGTAATAGTTCCATCCGTTCTTCATCCGAACTGAAATGTTAATTTTTCAATCATCTTTTTAATTCTTTAATTAAAATCTAATTTTATGTATTTCTTATCTGTTTAAATAAAGATTTATGATAAGCGCCTATATGAGCAAAAATTTTTTATCCTTAAAATCTAAGTCATTTGTGAAGGCAAAATAATTAATCAATGATAATGTTATCTTAGCATTCTTAGACTATAATATTTAATGATATTTAAGAAATAAATTTTGGAATATGCTAGAATTCAGGATCTATCATCTGAATTTAATCTGTTGAATTAAATATCATATGTAGTAATTGGAATCAATGGGATCAATTGATACAAGCGCTCACCAGATTCGTTCATTCAATATATACCTAAATCAATGTGGTCAGCACGATAGAATTTGTTAAGATTTCACAGTTATCAATAATTTTACCTAGTAAGATACTGTAGAAAGAGATGTTTTATATAGGTGAACGAAGGGAAATCAAGTTTTGTTTGTGATTCTAATGAACCATCGCAAGAAATATGATCAACTTCTGCTACTGATTGCTTCAGTTTACTGATCCGAACTTGTTGAGCTCGTATCGCACGATCACGATCAGTTATCATTCCTTCTAATTCAAATACTTTTGTTTGCCACTAAATTTCAGCAAATTTTTATTACATTTGATTATATTTATAAAAAAATTCTTTCGAAAATATAATCACACCAATGAAATAAGAAAACTTATCATTGAAAATATAATTACACTAATGAAATAGGAAAACTTATCATTGATTAGATAAATTATTTCTTTCTTTTAACTATCTTAATGTTTTTCAATCATTAAAAAACAATTAAGCTTACTCGTTGAACAATTTCTGAGATACTTTCACCATTTAAAAGCATTTTTTGCAATTCAAGTTCTCTGGTAACATCATCAAGATCCATTGAAAGACGTTCACGCTCAATAGACCATTCTCGTTTCTCGAATTCAATATGCAAAAATCACTTTTATCACCAGTATCATGAATATCATAACATCAGCTAATAGAAACTAACTATATGTAGATTATAGCTATTTCAAATAAAAATTATATTCTGAAAATTTTAATGAACTGAATAGTTGTTGAGAGCTACGAAAAATAGCAAATCACATTACCTAACTAAACTTATTTCTTAAATATCTTTTAATTCAAATGAATATTTTAACTATTTCAAATAAAAGATTATCATTTAAAAGATGTTTTATGAGTTATCCGTATATTTATAATTTATTTAACTTTTGCCTAAATTAATATTTTGATCTTATCAATATTATATGTACCTGTCGTGAGAGTGAAGCATTCCTAACAAGCAAACCATCACGTTCATCGATAATTTCTTGCAATTTTATCTGATTCTGATTAGATTCATCACTAAAATTTATTATCATAAAGAGAAAAAATATTCGAAGTTATGGTAAAGTTATGAAAGAAATAAAATTTGATATTATAATGAATGAAAAATCTATTCAATATATCATTTTTGTGAAGATTGAAAAAGGTAAATAAACTTAATAGGATTTATTGATTGCTGATATCGTATGGTAGGAAATGATAAAGTTGAATTAAACAAGAGTTGACTATGCAAAATGATTCTTTGCATAGAAGTTTTATAAATTAGAAAATTAATCTTATCATAAGTCGTTTCATATTGCAATGATGAATCATCTCTTTGCTCAGTTAATTCCACATCAACTTTCTAATTTTAATTCCTTTAGATTTGTGAGAAGGAAAATTGATGAATTGCATGAGCAGAATAAATTAGGAAGATTTTTGATAAAAGATAAATTGGGAAGTTCTAAATTTACACATATCTTTACTTAATAGCAGAATTATTCGACTTCATTGTTTTTATCATATCGAAATTTCGATTATTAAAGTAAAATTTAACAACGAAATGAAAACGAACAAACCCAACAGATTCAATCACCGAATGCAATCTTCCACAATTATATTCGAGAGTTCTAATTTTATCAAACAACTTTCCAATTTCTAAATTCTTCTCATTAAGTTCATTTCGAATTATTCGCAGTTGTTTATCTTTCTTTTCAATTGAGTTACATAATACGTTTAATCGACTCTCTATAGCTGTATGCCTCTAAAAAGTTTTACATTTATTTAACTTTTCATGACAGCTAATATTGATAAGATTAAAATATAGGAATGAACAGAACATAATATCATTCATCCTTATTACTTACTATTTCAATCGATTGAGCAAAAATAAGTATTCAAATTTTAGTATTTGTATTTAATACATGAACTGCTTGATTGCTTATTTTATTATGTAATGGACATTGTTGTATGCAGACTATAACAAAATTTCACCAAATCTATCAGTAAGATTTAAAAAATTATGAAAATTACCTTGTATCTATCGTTGACCCTCAAACTATTACTTCGATCACTTTTGGTTCCTTGTGACTGTTCAATTCTATATAGTAATGATCAAAGTTTAATTTTCAGATATGAATAACGATTGAAAACTTGCAAGTATTATTTACCACCGAATATTGCCCAAAACTTTTGTTCATAAGGAAGCTTTGAAATGATAAATGTAAAGCGGAAAAACGTACTTTGCATATTTTGCATTAAAAAACACACTTTGCATATTTTGCATTAAAAAACCTACTTTGCATATTTTGCTCCACTACCAATATTACGTGTCGGATAGAAAGATGACGTTGATGCTGATGTAACTGATATCGGAGATGATGAGAGTTGAGCCGCTATAATATATCATCTTCGTTCATTCTAATATAAAGCAAAAGGTCACATAAATTAGTTAGGTCATGTCAAATTCTCCCTTCCGATCTATTTACAGCAAATTCCACAAACGTTTCAAGTTCTTGGAAGTTTGGACAATTTCCATTCGGCTTTAATCAAATGTCGAATTGTAATAACGAAAAAAGTAATAAATTTTTAATGCATTTATGAATAAATAATTTCTTTCAAATACTTTAATACTTCTAATTGGGAATAATTTAAATTGGAATTCTTGTTGAGAATAAGAAAAAGTACCACTGGTTGAATCATCAATCAAATCAGAATCATCAATACTAAGGTGTCCACTTGATTGATCATAATTCGACGATTGAAGAATCTGTAAAATGAATATTTTTGATTTAGAAAATTTAATATCTATTAAAAATCTATAACCCAATGAAATTAATGGATTCAGTTATTTCTCTTTATTATTCCTTTACAAGTAGCCTATCAATTAATTTCATGAAAAATAGCTAATAATTTTCTATGAAATTTTGAAATTATTTAACCAAGTATATAAAAACAATAAGTTAACCGGTGAAGTTTGCTGATCAGAATCATCCGAAGATTGCTTATTTGCTTCAAAACATTTGTCTGAATAAGGGTATGATAGTTTTATTGGTTTGTTATATGAATTATCCTCAGCAGCATTATCATATGGTAATGATAAAGCGAGTTGTTCAATACTCTGATCATCACCTTGATTTTCTTGATTATACATTACTTCGGATTTATGATCACTACAAATAGATTATTTTACAGTTAGCCGTAAGGTTAGACCCATAGTTGTTTTATTAATAACGATATATTTATCATGAAAAATGATCGGGTCAGATCGAGTTAAGAAAAATTTCTAAATTTTGAAGTCAAAAAAAAGGTGAAAAGTTAACAAAAGTAAATAGGAATTTAAGTACCGTTATCTACTACAGTAATGGAAAGAAGCTATGATTTCACGCCAAGTAACCTAATACAATATGTGGTACCCAGAATCATTTCAGTCTAATGTTCTGATATATATATTCCCATCATACCAAAAGATTTTTTTGCAACCTTTTGAAACTTTCCGAAAACTTCTTTGAAAAGAAGCAGTGTGAAACATTGACTGATAAAGTAATCAATTGCTATAAAAGTAAAAATTAGCAATCCTAAAATTAGTAGGCTTACTAAAAATTAGTAAGCAATCAATGTATAAGTCAATTTGATATAGAAGAAGTTGTATTTGACTAAAGAAATATATACAACCAATACATTCAAACAAAAAATAAAATAGTGAATAAAAAGCAAGAAATAGAAGCTTCAAAAGTTATTTCTACATGGTGAAACATTACTTCTCATCAGATTTTCCATAACTGTCGAAATATTCCGAATGAATTGTACTGACATTAAAACCGTAAATACTGACATTCCGTAAAAACCGTAAATACTGACGAAATATTGCAATTCAGTAAATATTTTTTGCTATTTCAGTAAACTTTCAAGCTATACTATAATATTTTGAAACACTTCAATGTATAATTTTATACTAATGTGATGTAACCGGATTTTCCACTTCCTCCACAAATAAATTTGCTAAGATGAAGTATGACGGATGAAATAAAAAAACTACTCATCTTCACTTTCAACTTATTCTATACTTTTGTTCGAATTCATTGATTGATATTAATTACTACAATAATGATAGAATTGATCCAGGGATGATAAGAAATAGAAATTTGGATTAAATTTGCATATCGAATTGCTACACTGTAAGATATAAATTTTTAAATTCATCATCTTTACCTGCACACATTATTAATTTTATATTCTCTTAAGTTTTTTTAGAGATAAAGTTAAAGTTCAATTTTTTTGCAGATGTACTGCTAAATTATAATAATATAATTTAATCATTCGTTACAATCATTAAATATTTGAAGTGTAATAAGAAATTTCTGTATATCTAAATATAGTAACTATATAAAATGAACAGTATGTGAAAAATTAAATTAAAATGGAATGAAATGAAATGAAATGAAATAAAATGAGAAGTTCGTGATATGAGCGACAAAATTTATAACAATAAGTTCAAATGTTTCACATTATTATCACTGTCATTGTGTAAAGAATTGAGTGATGAAATCTTTACCGAAAAATTTTTAGAAGTGCCTATTATGCCATATTATGAATCATTGTTTAAGGATGTTAGTTTTCGTCAGCTTTGGTGGAAAAAGAAAATTTGTCGGCATTATTGCAAACAAGTTTAATTCCTATCGCAGTAATTTGTTGAGAAGTTATTTGAGAAAGTAAAACTTTCATTTCATTTCTTTCTCGTATCATTCATTATTATCCAAAATGAAATAAAACCGAAATAAATTCTAAAATGAAAATTTATTTATGTTAAAATAATTTTAGGAAAAAAATAAATAAAATGATGAAATTAGTAATTAATTCAAATATTTTTATTATTAATTATAAATAATATAATTTTGAATTTATAAATGAAAATTTTGTTTTATATTATTTCGTTTTTTTATTGAAGAATTTTTAATGGAAAGATTTTACAGTAAGCTAATTGACAGTCTAAAATTTTAATTTGTTTTGAAAAAATTTTTTTACTAAATAATAGAGGAAAAAGAAAAACAAATACTCATTTTAACTTTATATTAAATTTGAGTAATTTAATTTAATTATGTATATGTGATACGATCAATAATTACTGAAGTAATTAGAAGAAAAAAAAAGGCATTTATAATAAAATAAAACAAAAGGATTATTTAGAGAAGAATGAATGAATGAATGAATGAATGAATGAATGAATGAATGAGCTGGTTTGTAATAAAAATACATTTAATGTTAGTTGATAAATTATTGAAATCACATGAAGTGTCAAAATTGTTTTGATGATATGATGGAGAAAAATGATAACAACGACAAATAATTTGTAAAATAGACTTGTTTCTTTTATTAAATAAAAGAATTTCATCAAATGACATTACAAAAAATAATTGTAACAAAAATTGCAATTAATTAATTAATTAATTAACAATAATAATAATAATAATAATGAATTAAAAGCGTGTGTGTATGTGTGTGTGTGTGTGTGTGTGTGTGTGTGTGTGTGTATGTGTGTGTGTGTTGCAATTAAGAAATAAAATTATAAAAATCTTTTGCATTAATATTCATTGAGTTATATAATTTATAAAATTTTTATCCGAAAGATTAATTTAATAATTTAAACATAAACTAAATTTTTATTTAAATAAAATTTTATATTCGAATTAAAAATAATTCGAATATAAAATTGTAGTGAAGTATTATTGGGTAGTATTGCATGAAATATAGCAATGATACTGAAAATATATAGCTTTCTTAAAACCCTCCCACGCTTCTTCCGCCTCCATTTCCTACCACTCTTCACTTCAACCTAATCGCTTTATTATTTCATTTCATTCCTTATAAACATCATTGTAACGTGTTTATTTGAGCATATTTACAACTCAGATGTGACTATCATTCTGTTACTTCCAATATGGCAAGCAATAGAATGTCGAAATTTTTATCATATTATGCTTCTATTAAAACGAAGAGTATCTATCACACATTGATAACTACTACACCTTATCAATGCATTATTCATTGGTATGCAATGCAAGTAATCATTCTTTTATCATTTCAACTATGCTATTAAAAAAGAAAAGGGAAAATAGATATGTAAGAAAGACAAATGGAATGTTATCAATGAAAGGAAATTAGCATGAATTCTAAATTCTTAACAGTTGTCATTTTCTGTTTGAATGCATGCATGCATGCTGATTGCAACAATCAGATAAGTCATTTATCCTGCAAGTATGGTTTAAGTATTGTATATTATGGTCTAAATTATGAATTTCAAAAATGAATTGAATGTAATAGTCTAATAATTACTATCACAAGCTTTTTTTTCTAAGGAGCAATATATGGCAATGACTAATATGTCATTAAACAAGATAGAACTTAAACGATAAGCCTAGTAATACAAGTTAATCTGTAAGTTGTGCCAAGTGGGGCAATTTGCAGAAGCATTCGCAAACA